>APFE031646636.1:95363-133787 GCA_000404065.3 Pinus taeda | reverse complement strand
TTGAATTTTTTTTGGGAAGGAAAGGAAGTTGAATTAAGGGGTATCGTAGGGAAACTAGGAAAGATAATCAGCTCTAATGGCATGAAAAATCTTCTGAAGAAAGAACAACGGGGCGTAATTGCACAATTATGCTCACTAGGGGTTCAAACATTGAAATCATCAATTTCTCCAGATCTCCAAAAAGTCTTGGACAATAATTCCAAGGTATTTGAGACTCCCAAAGGCCTCCCACCTATTTGTGATCATGATCATGAGATTCACTTGACTCCAGGAAGTGTTCCTCCAAACATTAGGCCTTATAGATATCCTTATGCCCAAAAGAGTGAAATTGAATGTATGGTTGCAGAAATTTTAGAGGCTGGTATATTTCAACCTAGTCAAAGTTCTTTCTCTGCTCCAGTAGTATTGGTGCACAAGAAGGATGGATCATGGCATATGTGTCCAGATTATAGTCAACAAGCTCACTGTTAAAGATAAATTTCTCATTCTTGTCATTGATGAAATGTTGTATGAATTAAATGGAGCAATTTACTTCACCAAGCTAGATCTTTGTTCAGGATATCATCAAATTAGAATGAAGACTGAAGACATTCCAAAAACAACATTCAAAACTCATGAGGGTCATTATGAATTTTTGGTCATGCCTTTTGGCCTACTAATGCACCTTCCACATTTCAAGGTTTGATGAATTCCATTTTCAAACCCTTGGAAAATTTGTGTTAGTATTTTTTGATGATATACTAATCTACAACAAGTCTTGGAAGGATCATGTTCAACAAGTTGATAGGGTGCTCAAACTATTGGAGGAGAAACAATTATATGCAAAAAGCTCCAAATGTTTCTTTGGAGTATAGGAGGTGGAATATTTGGGTCATATTGTATCTCGTGAGGGTGTTAAGGTAGACCCTAACAAAATTAAAGCCATTAAGGAATGGAAAATCCCCACAACCATAAAGCATCTTTGAGGATTTCTTGGGTTGACAGGGTACTATTGCAAGTTTGTTAATAATTATGGGAGAATAGCAGCA
The DNA here is from genome assembly GCA_000404065.3 of Pinus taeda. Lineage (NCBI taxonomy): Eukaryota > Viridiplantae > Streptophyta > Pinopsida > Pinales > Pinaceae > Pinus > Pinus taeda. The sequence goes on along the minus strand of APFE031646636.1, from coordinate 132,759 downwards.
CCTCTATCATCATTATTGAAGAAAGATGCATTTTCTTGGACTCCAGAAGCAGCGAAGTCCTTTGAACATCTTAAAGAGGCAATGTGCCAAGCACCGGTCTTAGCTACGCCAAACTTCACAAAAACTTTTATTATGGAATGTGATGCTTCAAGAAATGGAATTGGTGGGGTTTTAATGCAAGAAGGAAGACCCATTTCTTTTGAAAGTCATCCAATATGTTGAAGAATCTAGGGAAAACTAGTTATGATAGGATTCTTCTATGAATGATAACAATTTGTGAATCACTTTTACTTTTTCTTGTTAGCTTGATCTTCTTCTTGTTATTAGTGTATGTTCTTTTACTTCATCAAACTGCTACCAAAATACAAAAGACAAGAACACAAGATGTTGGCTCTCTGCTAGGGAAAAACCTCTTTCTCTTAGAGAGGAAAACCCTTTCTCAAATTTCTCTTATTGAAGCTTCTATTGAACAATGCCAAACCCTAGACCCTTGACAAGAATATCCTCCAACACACACTACAAGAAAAAAGGTCATTGGTGAGGGTCATGCCTGTGACAGACCTTTAAGGTCCGTCACCAATGTCGCATATGGGGACAGTCCTAAAAAAATCTTGTTGTAAGTGCATATAGTGATGGTCCTTTAAGGTTTGTCACCAAAGCCATTTTCAATGACACTTTAGGTGAGGGTCGTTAAAGGCCCGTCACTAATTCTCTCTTTGGTGACACTTTTGGTGAGGGTCATTAAAGGCCCATCACTAATTCTCTATTTGGTGACACTTCTAGTGACGATCCTTTATTGACCCTCACCAATGCTCTTTTTAGTCGCTTTTGGTTACAGTAAAAAAATGTTTGTCATCATTGATCATTCCAATGAGTTTTTGATGACGCTATGTACATGTTACTATATTTTTTGTCAAAAGATAACGATTTAAAACTATTGTTGTGGAGTCCTTTTCATTATGTGTCTAAGGCCATCGTGGTTAGAGTCATTTAAGAAGTAATTAGTGTGTATCATTTCCCTAAAGTAATAAGAATATAGTTTTCCTATGAGTCAATACATGATTCATCTCTATTAGGTTTATTATCTAGCAAATTCCCTTTAGATAAAGTTCCACTAGTGTGTGTAGGAACTATATTATTTAATACATAATCAAGCTCTATCGATTCTATTAATGAGAGAGACCTAGCACTCCTCAACACTCATGGCACACCATAACATGCTTTGGCACACCTTAACATTCCTTGGCATGTCGCATGTCTTGGAACACCTTTGTACCTAGAACATCTTGCCATGAGTAGGACGCCAAGCACATGTTGGCATGCCCTAGCATAGCATAACACTCCCCTAGCATGTGTTGGCATGCCCTATAGTCCCTAGCATGCCTTGGAATACCTTGGCATAATATTGCATTGACATACATTAGCACTTGACACACATTGGCACTTGGCATGTATTGGAACCTATTATTAGTGTGCTTGGCATGCCCCTTTTGAAAAATATAAATTCCCAACTTATTAACCCTCTTATGTGTTCATTTCATTGAATTTTAGCTTGGTTATTCCTTTTGTTTCCTTGAAAGTCCTTGACACATATTGGCATACTTTGGCACCCTGCACATCCTAGCATGTCTTAGCATGCCTTGGCACTATTTGGCACATGTTAGCACACCCCGGAACTACCTAACACACTCTAGCACTTCTTGCCATGCCCTGATACTCCCTGGCATGCCTTACCAATGCTTAGCATACCTTGTCACTCCCTCCTTGGCATGACAGGTAATGCTCATTGACACTCCCTGACACACCCTCATATTCATTCACTTCCATGCATTTTGACCCAGTGCTCCCTTGAGTTGTGTTAGTACTCCCTAACACTCCTCAACATGCATTAGCACTCTCTAGCACACCTTAGCACTCTTCTACATGCTCTACCACTTCATAGCATGCATCACACTCCCTGACACACATTGGCACTTGACACGTGTTGGCACTTGGCAAGTCTTAGCATGTTTGGCATGCTTTGAGATGACTTGGTATGCTTTGGCATGGTTTAATATTAAAGTTATTTGAGATCAATTATTGGAAAGTAGATGAGAAGCAACATAGGAATATTTGTCACTTAGAATGCACTGACACTTGGCACTTGGCACCTAGTGTTGGTGTGCCTAGCATGCCCCTCGTGGAAAAGGTAAATTGATGACTTATTAACCCTATTATATGTTTATTTCCTTGTAGTTTAACTTGTTTCTCCCTTTTGTTGCCTTGACAGTCTTTGACATGCATTGTCACACCCCTGCACATCTTGGCATGACTTATCACTTGGCACATCTTAGCTTCTTGAACATGCATTCCCACTATATGGCACATGTTAGCATGCCCTAACATTCCCTAACACATCTTTGCAGTCATGCCCTCACATCTAACATTACATTTTTCCATGACTTTGGAACCTTACATTCCCTAAAACACTTTGGCACTCCCTAGTTGTCATGTCCTCATAGATAGCCATATTGTTTTTGTGACTTGGGAACTGAACCAATTCATTAGCAAAACAATATTGTGCCCAACCCAAAGTCTCCCTTTCTCTGAAATTGCTTTGTCCATGCCTTATCACAACCATAGGCTTGCCTCCTGCACGTCCTATTCTGAACTTCTCCTAAAACACTTCATCCTTGGGACACTTGGAATTCACTGACACTCCTTGGCACACACTCTTATTCGTTCATTTCCAAGCATTTTGACCTAGTTCTCCTTTGTGTTCCCTTGACACTCCCTAACACTCCTCAACATCCATTGACACTGTCTGCCATTTTTTAGCACACCTTTTCATTCCTTGGCATGCCCTGGCACTCCTTAGTTATCATGCCCTCACAACTACCCTTACCTTTTTTGAGACTTGCATGGGAACCCAACCAAGTCCTGCCTTGACTACTACAACTTAACCAAGTTATAGTTACTACAAATAGACTATGCCTTATTCACCTAAGAACTACCTATATTGCATCTTAGGCTACTCATGTCCAATCTCAACTCATCCCACTTAACAAGTTACCAAGTCAAGGCTCACATCCAACCATGGCCATAAAACAACTAAGAAACACAGTTTACATCTTGACATGCCATAGCACCTAGCACGTCTAACAATCCCTTTGCACTATTTTGTGTGTGTTAGCATCCCCTACATTTCTTGGCATGCTTTTCACTCCCTAGCACACCCTAGCACTCCCTGACATGCCCTGGCACTCTAGCATGCCTTAGCACTGCCTAACATATAACCTTGTCACTCCCTCCTTAAAACACGTGGAACTCGTTGACACTCCCTATTACACACTCTTATTTGTTCATTTCCATGCATTTTGAACTAGTTCTCCCTTGTGTTTTTATGGAACTCCCTAACATTCGCTGGCATGCATTGGCACACCCTGGCACCTGGCACATCTTGGCATGTTGCCCTGGCACTATAGAATTCCTTAGCACTACCTAACATATCTTGTCACTCCCTCCTTACCGCACCTAGAACTCACTAACACTCCCTGTCACACACTCTTATTCCTTAATTTCCATGTATTTGAAACTAGTGATCCCTTTTGTTTCCTTGGAACTCCATAACACTCCTTGGCATGCATTGCACACCCTAGCACCTAGTACATCTAGGCATGTTTCCTTGGCCTCTAGCATGCCTTAGCACTGCTTACCATACCTTGTTACTCCCTCAGCACACCTGTAACTCACTGACACTTCCTGTCACAAACTCTTATTTGTTTATTTGCATGCATTAATTTAACCTAGTGTTGTCTTGTGTTTCCATGGCACTCCCTAACACTTCCTAGCACATGTTGACACACCCTTGCACTTGGCACATCTTGGATGCATGTCGCCCTAGCAATCTAGCATGACTTAGCGCAACCTAGGATACCATGTCACTCTCTCCTTATCACACTTGGAACTCACTGACACTCCTTGTCACACTATTATTCATTCATTTCCATGCATTTTGACCTAGTTTTCCCTTATGTTTCCCCAATACTCCCTAACGCTCCTTAGAATGCATTGGCACATCTTGGTATGCTTCCCTAGAATTCTAGCATGCCTTGGCACTGCATAGCATACCTTGTCACTCCCTCCTTAGCACACCTGGAACTCGCTGACACTTCATTTCCATGCATTTGAAACTAGTGCTCCCTTTTTGTTTCCTTGGCACTTGGCCTTAACACTACCTAACATGTATTCTTGCCATACCCTGGTACCTGGCACATTTTGGCATGCCTTAGCAATTGTCTTGTCTTAGCATGCCTAACATGCCTTGGAATTGTCTAGCATGTGTTAGTACTTCCTGGCATTCCCTGGCACTCCCTAATTGTCATGCCCTAACAGATAGCTTTACTATTTGTGTGACTTGGGAACCCAACCAAGTTATTGGCAAAGCAGTTTTTTGCCCAACCCAAAGTCTCCCTATGTCTGAAACTGCTTTGACCAACCCCTTATAATTGTAACCATAGGCTTGCGTCCTACAATTCCTATTTTGACCTTATCCTAACACACTTTGTCCTTGAGACACCTAGAATTCATTAACACTCCTTGGCACACACACTTGTTTGTTCATTTCCATGTATTTTGATCTAGTTCCCCCTTGTGATGCCCTAACACTCCCTACATTTTGTTGTAGCGGCTACAACCACCCTCCAAAATTTTTCCTTTACTTCATTTTGGAGCCTCCCTCCTCGAAATCATCGCAATTATCCTGCACTGATCAGGTACTTGTGCTTATTAGAGTTCATTTATCATTTCATAGCTTGTGTTCAACTCACTTGTCCCGTCGGTCAAACACAAGCACATCCAGCACTTGGTTCACATCCAATCAACTCACTGTTAGGCAAGACTGTGAAAATCTAGAGGGTAGCTTGTCTTCCCCTCCAGAAATGCACATACGCAGTCAGATCCAGAACTATGAGGAACTCCCACCGCTCATCAACATGTGAAAGAAGTAAACCCTTACCCTAGTCTTCCTTTGTTGGAAATTTGGGCTTTTTGTCACAAGATATCTCCTCTTCTTTGGAAAGAGGACATAAACAAGATTTTTTATGTTTCTAAATACATTACTCTTCACCTATGTCCTTCTCCTTTACACCATGTGATACAAATGCCAATTTTCTTATTCTTGGCTATGGTGTTCTTCTTTTATACATGTGACCGTTGACTATGCCATGAAATCCTCCCAAATATTCTTAAAGGATGGGAGCTCCTCTTCATGCATGGAGCTAGTAGAATGTGACAAGTTATCCAAAATTCATCCAAATATGTAATTTGTGCCTTGGGAAATGTGAAAGGTACCCTTGGTGGAAAAACATGCATAAAGATTTGTGACCAAGTGCCCTAAATGTGGGATGTTGCCACTTGTCAATTGTGCCTCTTGTTGATGATGAAAATAACACCCTAGTTGTGCAAGGCTCACAAAGTGTCACTTTGCATCAACTCAAGGTTGTTTCCATTGTCACCTCAGCAACAAATCCTCTCAGCACACCTTGGCACTTAGCACATCTTGGCATGTCACCCCGACACTCTAGCATTCCTTGGAACTACCTAACATACCTTGTCACTCCCTCCTTAGCACACTTAGAACTCGCAGACACTCCTTGTCGCACACTCCTATTCATTCATTTCCATGCATTTAAAACTAGTGCTCCCTTGTGTTTCCCTGACACTCCCAAACACTCCCTGGCATGCATTAGCACACCCTAGCACTTGGCACATCTTGGCATGTTGCCTTAGCCTCTAGAATGCTTTAGCATTGCCTAGCATACCTTCTCACTCCCTCCTTTGCACACCCAGATCTCACTAATGCTTCCTGTTACAAACTTGTATTCATTAATTTCCATGCATTTAGTTTACTTAGTTCTCCCTTGTGTTTCCCTGGCACTCCCTAACACTTCCTAACACACGTTGGCACACCCTGGAAGCTGGCACATCCTGGCCGCATGTTGCCCTGACACTCTAGCATGCCTTAGCATTGCCTAGCATACCATTTCACTCCCTCCTTAACACACTTGGAACTCACTGACACTCCCTGTCACACATTATTATTCATTCATTTCCATGCATTTTGATCTAGTGCTCCCTTGAGTTTCCCTAGCACTTACTAACACCCCTTAGCACGCATTGACACACCTTAGCACTTGGTACATCTTGGCATGCTTCCCTAGCACTCTTGTGTGCCTTGGCACTGTCTAACATATCTTGTCACTCCCTCCTTAGCACACTTGGAACACCTTAGCACTTGGCATGTTTTTGCATGCCTAACATGACTTGGAACTATCTAGCATGTGCTAGTACTTCCTAGCATTCCCTGGAACACCTTGGCACTCCCTAGCTGTCATGCCCTCATAGATATCCTTAATTGTTTTGCGACTTGGGAACCCAACCAAGTCATTGGAAAAAAAATGTAGTGTCAAACCTAAAGTCTCCCTTTATCTGAAACTGCTTTGTCCATGCCTTATCACCATTGGCTTGCCTCTTGCAAGTCCTATTATGAACTTCTCCTAAAACACTTCATCCTTAGGACACCTGGAATTCGCTGACAATCCTTGGCACACACTCTTATTCGTTCATTTCCAAGCATTTTGACCTAGTTCTCTCTTGTGTTCCCCTGGCACTCCTTAACTATTGGTATTTCTAAGTCTAACTGTTAGAAACCCTTCATGTACTTTCGGATTTATTTTTGCCTACTTGTTCTGATTAATTAACAAGTTATTTACCATATAAATAATAAAAATAAATACAAGTACATGCCCAACACATTACAGATCATCAATTGAAGGAAGCAAAACAAGCACACAAGTGACATCGTTGTTTTTGGACCAATGTCCCTAGAAAAACCCAATGTGGGAAAACTAGTGCAACTATCTTATGGTTTTATTATTATGCAGTTCATGAATATCTGGGTGCCAAACCGGCTCACGCAGCAGAGAATAATCTCGGCAGTAGTACCTCTCTACTCGGAGGCAAATATTCTGGTTGAAACCCCAGATAAACACTCTGACAACTCCCAGCTCCAATTTGCCCCACAAAAACCCCAGCATTAGCCTCTAGGGATTGCGTCAGCACTTTCTGGCCCAGCATCACCCTAGCTTGCCCTGTGTCAGCCTCTAGAGGCATTGCGTCAACCCATAGAGCCTCTGCGTCACCCATGTTGGCTCTCTGAGGCACTGCCCAACTCCTGGCTGCCTCTACATGAACCTCTAACTGGCTCTACATCCCTCTCTCCTAGCTTCTGCGCTGATCCTCCTGGTACTATCTATGCCGCTTTGCTTTTGTATTCACTGCCCCTCAACTGCAACTCTGATCACTCTTTCGACTTCCTTAACAAACCCTGCCCTAGAAAATCGAAATCTTGATCAACTCGATGCGTTCTTCAAGTGACCCTCAAGCCTCCTCTTATACTTTTCTCGTTGACAATTCAACGGCCAAGATTAAGTCCCTAATCAATAGCTAAGAATAGATCTGGCTTGATCCATGACTTTAGGACCATTCTAACTTAGTTTTATATTAGTTCACATTAATATTTTATTTTCCCTAAGTTTAGACTTAGGGACTCCATTAAAAATATTAATTATTTTAATATCTCCCAAACTGGTTAGATTCTGCCAAACCATTTTTGGGTATTGGATATCTCATGTGCTTTAGCCTCTCCATCAATTTTCGTGGCTAGAGCACATCCAATGCTACCCCAAATCAACACTCCCTCTTAGCGAGGACTGTGCTCTAGTAATACTCCTCACTAAGCATCACCCTGATCATCCGACATCAGTCCCTATGTTGATGCTAGGCCTGCTGCCCAACATCCTTTGCACTGTTGCATCATGTATTGCTAACCATGGCCCTGCCACTGCCACTGATGCATCTGTATGGCAGACCCTCTCATCATGCTGCCCATAGCATTGCCACTGCTATCTGCTGCACTGCAACTCAGTTACTGGGAATTAAGTAATTGATCTCCCAACTTTGACATCTCTGTCAGACTAGAGACACCCTCGATGTTGAAACTCCCTCTGTTGCTGACAAGTGCCCCTTCTCTTACCTTTGCGCAGCTGCAACAACTCCATGCATCTCGCACTGCTGCATCACTCTGTCTTGGGAATCTTGCACTGTAGCTCCCTCTGTCACTCCATCCGCATCCATCTCTACTGACATATACTAGTACTACTACTCCTCTTCGGGGCTCCTGTAGCAAGGTATAATCCAAGAGGCTGGGTACCTCGAGGATCCTACTCCTCGTTGCGTGTAGTCCGTCTGACTACAGCTCGATGTCTCCCCACCTCCGCTCAAGTGGCATGTGAGCACTCATGGCACAACCATCATCTCTCTCCACTTCCTTCTCCGCCCTTGTTGACGTAGCCTTGGTCTCGGAAGCCTCTCCATTGCTCTTCTTCCTTGGACACTGGGTCGCATAATGAACCAGCTCCCCACAATGGAAGCATTTGACCTTGGAGATGTCCTTCTTCCATTTCTCCTACTTTCCCTCAGATGCTAGGGTAGCATCCTCGTCTTCCTCCTCCTTGATTATGATCCCCTTGCCGCTGCTTCCCGCCTTGCTTAGCCTTCTGATCTCTTCTTGGCGAAGAGCTGCCCACAGTTCCTCCTAATCTGGAAGAATTGACCTGCCTAGTATGCTTTCAACAAATACCTCCCAATCCTCTAAGACTGCGTTCAGGGCTATCCTCGCCATTAGTTCTTGATCTGGCGTGGCCCCTATGGAGGTCAGCTGATCCCAAATCTCCTTCAATCGACTGAGGAAGGTGTCTATCTGCTCCCCTTTCTGCATCTGGTATGACTGCAACTGATTTTCAAGTAACATCCTTCTCTGCACAGAAGTATGCTGGTACAATTTCTTTAGGACCTCCCACATCTCATTGGTCGCGTCCTTTTCAGCAATATGTGGTACTACATGGTCCTTGACCCCATCAAGGATGATGCTCTTGGCCCTCTCCATTGCCTCCTCATACTTGTCATTCTCAGCTGGGTCAACTGGGATTGCTATCATCTTCAAGGAAAAGTGCTTGACATGATTCCTGTTTAGAACGGATAAGATTCTGGCCTTCCAGACTATGAAGTTTGAGGCTCCGTCCAGTCTGTCCTGGCCTCTTACCCCGTTCACTGCCATCTCGTTGCTCCTCTATTTCCCTCCTTGAAATTCTTGGTGTGACTCCCTTTGAGCCTTGATTTCCCTCCTAGAAAACCTTCTGCCAATGTCGAGATGCCCCCACTCCGATTTTTAGTGCAGCTGCACCACTAATCTAGATTTCTTGGCTAGAAATCCTCGGCAGCAACTCCCTCCTCCTTGGTCTTGCCCTGTTAGGTATTGTTCTGACTACAGTACCCCACCATCTTGTAAAGACTAAAAAAAACATATGTAAAACAATAAAAGAGATTTTAACCTAAACTTGTAATTATTTTTCTAAAATCGGACAGAACTGTTGAAAGTACCTACCTGTGCCGTGCAGTTGATGAAGCCTCCAGCTCCCTGCCTCGGTTACCAAAAGACCGAATCCACCCAGTCAAACTGAGCAGAAACTGGCTACTTAATCCAATGAGCTTCTTAGCTGAAGCCGACTGTTCCCCCGTGCCTAGAACCTCAGAACAATTACGACTCTCCCTGTGGATGATTTCCTCAATAATGTTCCTCCTCCTTCCGATTTTCTTCCCTCTGTCCTCCTCTAAATCTCTATTTCGTGGTTTTTATCCCGTTGCTTGGCAGTGGCCGCTCTTCCATCCGCAGCCCACCGCTCAGTTTGTTGGTGACACGCTCCATGTCACGTATCATCTCCCTTATCTCGTTTAAAGGTCACGTATGTATATGTTTTATATTTTAATAAATCATATTATGTTTTATTAAAATATTTTTTTAATATAAACATTATATCGTATATATGTCTTATGATTTAATAAATCACATTGTGTTTTATTAAAGTATTCTTTTAATATAACATTATAACTTTATACCTAGTGCCCCTTTTAATTAATTTCTTATATATATTTTAAAATTTTTTATTAATTTATTGATATAATTTTTTATCAATAATCTGGAATATATAATTTATATAGTCCTCTTTTAATATTTACCCATACATTAAGCAATATTGATGGATGAGTAGAACCTTTATTCAAAGAAGTGTCATGGTATTTAGTACTTATAGTTAATTTAGTATATAATACTAGTGTGGTGTATGCGACACATGCATATGTAGCTTTCATATGCATGCATCATATGCCTGCTATTATTCTTGCGTTCTCTATATTTATAGATAGGTCGTTACATACACTCCCCCTTCAGAAAACTTCGTCCCGAAGTTAGAGTTTTTATTTTATATGATTACTTATGATAGCAATTAGTACATTCTTCTTAGGATTGTAAACCGAGGTTAAATTCTTATTTAATATAAGGATACTATAAAATTGGTGTTTTGAATACTTCTGGGTTTATAATTTTAATGGTTATGCCTTGCCCTAACCAGGTTCCCAAGCTATTCAAAATCATCCTATCCTTCCTAATCTCTTCCACTCCCATCCTATCCGTCCTCTACTGGAGTATGCCATGGCGTCAGATTTACTGACCTAACCATTCATAAACTCTAAGGATGACATGGTATTTAGTACTTATAGTTTATTTAGTATATAATACTAGTGCGATGTATGTTACACATGCATATGTAGCTATCATATGCATGCATCGTATGCGTACTATTATTCTTGCGTTCTCTATATTTATAGATAGGTCATTACACAACTTCACTCTGCAACTTACCCATAACCTCCTAAGCCCCAACAAACTGAAGGTTAGAGCTTCTAGGCTCTACACAATCCCGGCACCAGCAAAATCCACACCTCCTGGCCACAGGTGTCAATCCTTCCTGACTGAGAAGGATGACCGGGCACTATGTAGGTTGAGTCTACTCCCCTTTGCCACTGCGCCGATCCTCTCTCTAGCTCAAACTTGATGATGCAGGCACTACGTCACCCCTTCCTTGCTGCTTCTCTACTAGGAACAACTTCTATCACTCGGGAAAGTTGTTTTCTATTGTTGCTACTCTTCTCGGTTGATGTACTCAGTTCTCCTGTAATCTGCAACCACGCTCTGATATCATGATGGAATTTATAAGTCTAACTATTATAAACCCTTCATGTACTTTCTGATTTCTTTCTGCCTACTTGTTCTGATTAATTAACAAGTTATTTACAATGTAAATACTGAAAATAAATACAAGTACATGCTCAACACTTTACAGATCATCAAATGAAGGAAACCTCTCTACTCAGAAGCAGATATTCTGGCTCAAACCCCAGATAAACACTCTAATAGCTCCCAGCTCCAATCTACCCCACGAAAACCCCAACTTCATCCTCTAGGGACTGCATCATCCCTTTCTGGGCCAACATCTGCCCAACATCACCCTAGCTCACCCTGGATCGGCCTCTAGAGGCACTGCATCAACCCTTAGAGCCTCTGCATCACCCACGCTGGCTCACTGAGGCACTGCGCAACTCCTGGCTGCCTCTGTGTGAGCCCTGGTTGCCTCTGCGTGAACCTCTGGCTGGCTCTACATACCTCTCTCTCGGCTTCTGCGTTGATCCTCCTAGTACTATCTTTGCCTCTCTGCTTCTGTATTCACTACCCCTCAGCTGCAACTCTGATTACTCTTTCGACTTCCTCAGCAAACCCTGCCCCTGAAAATCGAAATCTTGATCAACTCGGTGTGTTCTTCAAGTGATCGTCAAGCCTCCTCTTATACTTTTCTCGTTGACAGTTCAACGGTTGAGATTAAGTCCCTAATCAACAACTAAGATTAGACCTAGCTTGATCCATGACTTTTTGACCATTCTAACTCAGTTTTATATTAATTCACATTAATATTTTATTTTCCCTAAGTTTAGACTTAGGGACTCCATTAAAAATATTAATTATTTTAATATCTCCCAAACTTGTTAGATTTTTCCCAAACCATTTCTGGATATTGGAGATCTCATGTGCCTTAGGCTGTCCACCAATTTTCATGGCTAGAGCACATCTGATGCCACCCCAAATCAACATTAAGACTCCTCAACATGCATTGACATTATCTAACATGTGCTAGCACACCTTTTCATTCCTTGGCATGCCTTTACACTTCTTAGCTATCATGCCCTCATAACTACCCTTACGTTTTTTTAGACTTGGGAAACCAGCCAAGTCCTGCCTCGACTACAACAGCTTGACCAAGTTGCAATTACTACAACTAGACTATGCCTTGTTCACCTAATAACTTCCTATAACTCATCTTAGGTTACTCATGTCCAATCTCAAGTCACTCCCCTTAACAAGTTACCAAGTCAGGGCTCATGTCCAACCATGGCCATAAAACAACTAAGCAACATAGTTTACATCTTGACATGTCATAGCACCTGGCACGTCTAACAATCCCTTGAAACTATGTGCGCATGTTAGCATCCCCTGCATTCCTTGGCATTCTTTGGCACTCCCCTAGTGTTTCCTTGGCACTCCCCTTGTGTTTCCTTGGCACTCCCTAACACTCCATAACACACATTGGCACACCTTGGCACTTGACACATCTTGGTATGCTTCCCTAACACTATAGCATGCCTTAGCACTACCTAGCATACCTGGTCACTCCTTCCATAGCACACCTCGAACTTGCTGACACTTCATTTCCATGCATTTGAAACTAGTGCTCCCTTGTGTTTCCCTAGCACTTGGCCCTCATACTCCCTAGCATCCGTTCGTGCCACACCCTAACACTTGGTACATATTGGCATGCCTTAGCACTTGACTTGGCTTGGCATGCCTATCAAGCCTTGGAATTGTCTAGTATGTGTTAGTACTTCCTAGAATTCCTTGGCACACCTTGGCACTCCCTAACTGTCATGCCCTCATAGATAACCTTATTTTTTTTGCAACTTGGGAACCCAACCAAGTCATTGGAAAAATAATGTTGTGCCCAACTCAAAGTCTCCCTTTGTTTGAAACTGATTTTTCCAGCCCCTTATTGTAACCATAGGCTTACCTCCTTAAAGTCCCATTCTTGACACTCCTTGGCACACACTCTTGTTCATTTATTTCGATGCATTTTGACCTAGTTTTCCCTTGTGATGTTCTGGCACTCCCCAACACTCCTCAACATGCATTTACACTGTCCAACATGTGTTAGCACGCCTTTTCATTCCTTGGCATGCCCTAACACTCCTTAACTATCATGCCCTCACAACTACCCTTACTTTTGTTGGGACTTGGGAACCCAACCAAGTCTTGCCTCGACTACAACAACTTGACTAAGTTATGATCACTACAACTAGACTGTATTATGTTCACCTAAGAAATGACTATAACTCATCTTGGGCTACTCATGTCCAATTTCAACGTATCCCACTTGACAAGTTACAAGTTACCAAATGAAGGCCCGCGTCCAACCGTGGCCATAAAACAACTAAGCAACATAGTTTACATCTTGACATTGCATAACACCTAGCACGTCTAACAATCCCTTCGCGCTATGTGGCATGTGTTAGCACCCCCTGCATTCCTTGGCATGCTTTGGCACTCCCTCGCACACACTACCACTCCCTGACATGCCCTAGCACTCTATCATGCCTTGGCAATGCCTAGCATATAACCTTGTCACTCCCTCCTTAGCACACCTAAAACTCACCGACACTCCCTATCACACACTCTTATTTGTTCATTTCTATGCATTTTGAACTAGTTCTCTTTTTTTTTCCATAGCACTCCCTAACACTCCTTGGCATGCAATAGGCAGTCCCAAGTTTGAATCTGGTTCTCTAAGGCAAGCCAAATAAAACATTTTAGTTTAGGGGCAATAGGCCAATCCCATAATTTTGAATGCCACCAACTAACTCTTTGCAAAGGGTAGCTTTTTGATATAGCACAATAGGCATGGCGTCTAATATCCCTTTTCAGGGATATTCCTCAAACCTAAGCAACTCCAACCAAATAACACACAAGTGATATAGTAGCCGGGAAGATCAAAGTGATAAAAATAACAGTAGTGCAACATAAAATAATGTAAACATGGAATATAAGCAGATACTCAAGAAATGCAGAGAGAAATGCTAAGCCATTTTATTATACTGAGTAATGGAAGAGTACAGGAGGTGATCAGAAAGATAGCACCTCGACTTCCACAAGGCAAGTGAAGAAATACACTCAGAATAGTAAGGGAATGGCCTCTCTCTGAACTGCGTCCACGCTGCTGGAGAATTGTTGTGTTGCTGCTACTGCTGGAATCAGATGAGGATTTGTGGCTGTTCCCCTCCTCAGAAAATGTTGAAACTCTGGAATCAACCTCTGCTCAATAAACCCAGAAAAGCCCATAAAGCTTTTCTAAAATAGCTGACCCCCAAAAATAACCCCCTTGAGGATCTACGTTGTCCCTCAAGTCTCTGCGTTGCCACTGAATAGAGCTCTCCAAAACTCTACCCGAAACTCTGCCAAAATCCTCCAAGATGCAAGGGCTGGTCCCTTGCTCAATCTCCCAGCTCAAATCCTCCACCAAAACCAAACCCGAAGCTCCTACCAAAAGAAACTACGTCCTCCTCTCTCAAGACTGTGCAGTCATCCCAAAATGCTCAGCTCCTCCTCAACTCCAAAGATCAATCCTCCTGCAAATGACTGATGAAACTACCTTGCCCAAGCAGGCACTCGAAGTCCCCCAGGGCTAAGGATGAGATCTTCGAACGGAGACACTCGATGCACTAAGCAGTGCTACAAATAGGCTAAACAACCATTGTGCTCTAAGTCGAAGTGACTAGCTCAAATGCAACATAATCCAATGCCAAAATGAGGAGGCTCCTCTCTCCTTTATAGCATTGTCCTTTCTCAAAACCCTAAGGCCTACCTCCTCCAACGTAGCCATCGCTTGCCACGTGTTCCTCTTCATCTGCATAGTCCCTCCAAGTGTCTGTGTAGGCCCCTTTCTCTACGTGGTCCTATGGCCCCCTTGGCTCCCCCTTTAAGTTACAATGTTGTGCTACTAAGGAGTGACTTTATTCTAAAAGTGAGTTATGTCCCTCTTTCCTCATCTTTTTTATTTATAAATAACTATAGAAGGCAAAATTGAGCAAAATCAAATATTTTAATTAGCCATGGCTAATTAGGAATATTACAGTCTCCCCCGGCAAATTGTTGTTGTCCTCAAGCAATTGAAGTGATTGATGCTGCAAAATTTTCTCACTCTCCCAAGTGGCATCCTCATCCGGTAAATTCTTCCACCTCACCAAGAATTCTCGGATTTTCCTGCTCCGCAGCTGCCTCTCCCTGGTGTCAATAATAGCCTCTGGGTTGCCCCAATGCCCCTCATCATTCATGGGTGGTAGCTCATCTGTCACTGTCACCTGCTGCCCCAATGCCTTCTTCAGGCATGATACATGAAAAACGTTATGAATCTTGCTGCCTTGGGGTAGCTCCAACTCATACGCAACCTGTCCAATCCTGCGTATCACCCTGTATGGCCCATAAAAGCGGGGCTTGAGGTTCTTAGCCCCCTTCTTCTTTAGTGACGACTATCGGTATGGCTGTAATCATAGGTAGACCAAGTCCCCTACCTCAAACTGTCTCTCCACCCGACCCCTGTCAGCATATAGCTTCTGCTGGTTCTGCGTTGTAGCCATATTGTCCTTGAGAGCTTGGAGAATATCCTGACTCTCTTGGATCCAAATCTTGGCTCTTGGAGCCTTGCTATCACCAAACATCACATCAACAAAAGATAAAGGATGATATCCATACAAAGCATAGAATGGCGACATACCAATGGACATGTGATGTGTAGTGTTCTAGCAGTACTCCCCCAGGTGCAGCCACTTCAGCCATGCTCGTTGTTGCCCACTGACATGGTTACGCAAGTATCCCTCCAGCCACTTGTTAATTATCTCTGTTTGCTCGTCTGTCTGTGGGTGATAACTAGTACTCGGTGTCAACTCCGTCCCCACCAACTGGAAAAGCTCCTGCCAAAACCCGCCCATGAAACCGTTGTCCTTGTCACTTATGATGGTCTTAGGAAGACCATGTAACTTGAAGACCTCTCTGAAGAACAACTCAGCCACCTGCGCTGCTGTGTAGTGTGCAGATATGGTGAAAAAATGTGCGTACTTTGTCAGTCGATCAACGACGACAAAGATGCAATCCTTGCCCTATACCATGGGCAACCTTGTGATGAAGTCCATTGAAATACACTCCCATTTCCCCTCCGGAATGGGAAGAGGCTGCAATAATCCTGTGGGATGGCTCATCTCCCCCTTGTTCCTCTAGCAAACATCGCACTCCCAGACATGCTGGAGTACATCCTCCTTGAGGCCCTTCCATGAGAACCTCTCTCTAATGGCCCTGTAGGTTTTGGTAAACCCCTGATGGCCGGCCAATGGCGAGTCATGTGATGCCTGAAGTATCTTCTTCTTAAGCTGAGATCCCTCTGTCAAGAAGATCTGGTCCTTGTAGTAGATGATCTCATCGACCACCCTGTACTTGTCATCCACCACCTGCCCGTCCAGATCCTCACATGCAAATCTGTCCTTGGAGTACTCTACTAAGAGTCGAGCCCTCCAGTCTATGTCTAAGCTCATAAGAGACAACGTGGCTGGTCTACGTGAAAGGGCATCTGCTACCACGTTGTTCTTACCCTTGACATACTCAATGTCAAAGTCATATTATTGGATCTTACTGATCCACTTCTCTGCCTCTCCTGTAGCTATTTCTGCTCCAAAAAAAACCTGAGGCTATTGTGATCAGTCCTCACCTTGAACCTGTTACCCACTAAATACTACTGGAACTTGGCTAATGCATGCATAATGGCTAGCATCTCCTTGTCATATATAGAATACAACCTCTCGTGCGGAAGGAGCTTCTGGCTTTCAAAGGCTATAAGGTGACCTCCCTGCATCAACACTGCGCCGATCCCCTCTCCCAATGCATCACACTCCAAAACAAATGGCTGCGAAAAATCCGGCAATGCAAGCATTGGGAAGCTGCTTATAACCTCCTTGAGCCTTTCAAAGGCTCGTTGTGTTGTATCCGACCAATTGAATGCCCCCTTCATCGTCAGATCTGTCAGGGGTGCAGTAAGCTGTGAGAAACTCTTGATGAACTTCCGGTAGTAAGTACAAATGCCAATGAATCCTTGAAGTTCTATCACGTTCCTCGGCTCCGGCCAATCTCTGATGGCCCTGATCTTCTCCTCATGGACCCTCACTCCGTCCACCCCTATGATGTGTCCGAGGTACAACATCTCCATCAACCCAAACTAACATTTGGAGAGCTTGGCATAGAACTGCTGCTCCTCCAAGATGCACAATACTATCTCGATGTGCTAGAGATGCTCCTCCCAAGTCCTGTTGTAAATGAGGATATCATCAAAGAACACCAACACAAACTTCCTTAAGTGACTGCAGAAGATGTGATTCATGCAGGATTGGAATGTGGCTGGGGCATTGATTAGCTTGAAGGGCATCACCAAAAACTCAAAGTGCCCATAGTGACACCTGAAGGCGGTCTTGGGAATGTCCTGCTCCCTCATGCGAATCTGATGGTACCTAGATCTCAAATCAATCTTTGAGAAGAACCATGCTCCTCTCAACTCATCCATCAACTCATCGATCCTGGGTATGGGGTACCTATTCTTCAGTGTCTTCTTGTTCAGAGCCCTGTAGTCAATGCACATCCTCAGTGTGCCATCTTTCTTCTTCACCAACACCACAAAAGAAGCAAAAGGACTCGTGCTTGGCCAAATGTGCCCAAGAGCCAACAACTCCTGAATGGTCCGCTCAATCTCTTCCCGATAGGCCTTGGGATGCCTATAGGGGGTAGTAATCTCTGCTTGTATGCCCTGCTCAAGCTCAATGGTGTGCTCAAACCCCCGATCCGGTGGCTGTCTCGGCAGAATCTCCCCAAACATTGTGGCATACTGGTCAAGGATGGACTGTATCTCTGGGTGCACCGTCTGCCCTGTAGTCCCTGCCTCTGATGCATGCAGCTCCACTGCCCACTTTATGTCTCCCTTCCGGAAGACTGCCTCCATCCGATGAGCCGAGACAGTATGAGGTGGATATGTGTGCTGTCCCCGTATCTTCTCATGCCTCCCTGTCTTCTCATCATCCCACTCCATCTCTAGGGTCTTCCAATCTATTGTGACCTTCCTGAGAGTGATGAGCCATTGAACACCCAGTATCATGTTGGTGTCTGGAATATCGACCACGAAAAAGTGGTCAGTCAGTGTGTAGGTGCCCATCGTCATTGATAACTCTGGTACATAACGAGCACACACCATGGTCTGATCTCCTGGAACCAAAACTGAAAATCCATCGAATCTCTCTGTTTGTATACCTCTCCGCTCAACCATCTGTGCATCGATGAAGTTGTGGGTTGCCCCACTATCAGCCAAAATTGATACTCACTGGCCACGTATTGTCCCCCGTACGTGCAGCGTCAAATACTTGGGAACTCCTTGCAATGTTGCAAGGGCCCCTCCGATAGGTGCAAAAGTTGCACCGCTTGCTGCTGGTGGTGGAGGTGGCAAAGGACCCTACGCGACATGACTATATCCTGCCTCCACATCATCCTCCTCATCCTCTTCCCCGCTGCTCTAGGAGAAGACCTCAATAAAATGTGCTTTGCTAGCAGAACATCTATGTCCCAGTGCCCATGGCTCCTGACAGGTAAAGCACAACCGCTTCTTCTTCAGCTCCCTCCTGGCATCATCATCAATCTGTGCTTGTCCTGGATTCCCGTTTGGAGGCGGAATCCTCACATCCTTCCCCTTAGGTTGGAAAGCCTATCTCTGGGGGTAAGGTGTCCGAGTCCTGGGTAAGGCATCCTGTAAATCCCGGGTCCTTCTAATAGCATCCTAGAGTGTGGTTGGTCTAGTGGATCTAACTAGACCCCGAAGTGGCTTTGCTAACCCCTCAACATACATGTAGATCCTCCGTGTTGCAGATAGATCTGACACCATCGTTGAAACCCTCAAGAAGTCTGCAATGTAGGTCTCTGGGCTCTCGGTTTGTTTGAGCCTCGTCAGCTTAACAAAGTGTTGTTCCAGATCCCTCCGGTCAAACCTCTCTATCAATCTCCTGGTGAACTCGGTATATGTCGTCACTGTGGAGTGTCCGAGTGTAACCAACCCATGGAACCACCAGTCCTCGGCCTCACCATCCAAATGTAATGTCGCCACCTTGATGGCCTCTGTCTCCGACATCTGGTTAAGTTGGAAATAGATGTCTAGCTTCTCCATCCAAGACTTTGCTGAATTGTTTGATGAACCATCAAACTTAGGCAAGTGGAATCTACTAGCTGTGCAGTGGGTGTCTCCATCATGATAATGCCGGTATCCTCTGTGATGGTCGCGGGGTCTACTATCCGGCTAGAGCTGAACAAAGTCTCTGAATGAGAGAGCATCCCTGAAATTCTGCCCATAGGCCTGGT
The DNA here is from genome assembly GCA_000404065.3 of Pinus taeda. Lineage (NCBI taxonomy): Eukaryota > Viridiplantae > Streptophyta > Pinopsida > Pinales > Pinaceae > Pinus > Pinus taeda. Next base: position 113,288 of record APFE031646636.1, on the reverse strand, counting down.
ACTCTGCAAAGTAATCACCCATATGACCGGGCTTTGCCTCCTGCTGGGCTCCAGCCCCCGTGTCTTCTCCTAGGAAAGTGGGCATGGTAGAGCATGTAGGGGCATGTGAGGTCATCTGCTGAGTAGTATCATGCTGAGTGGCACCCTGCTCTGGCAAATGGTGGGATGTACCTGATCCCTCACCAACTTGGAAAACTCGTGGGTTCTCACGCTGTTTAGCCTCCACCACCGTGAATCTCTGCCCTATCACCTCGATCTGCCTCGATAGATCCTGCATTGATTTGAGGAGCATGTCTGCAAATCTCTTCCTGTCCTCATCTGCCATCGGATCCTCCTACTCTACGTCCACCATAGGCTCCTCCTGTTCTGTGTTCACCACAGGCTCCTCCTATTTTGTGTCCACCACCCGAACACAGTCTCCCTCTCTGTAGGTGTTCTCCAACCTACGCTCAATATCTCTGTATTTCCTACCTCTGTAACAGATGTAGGGCTTCTCCCTCGATGTAATAGACTACTAACTCCACAGGCTGAGCCAGATCTATGCTCTGACACCACTGTAATATCCCGTTTTAGGGATATTCCTCAAACCTAAGCAACTCCAACCAAATAACACACAGGTGATATAGTAGCCGGGAAGCTCAAAGTGATAAAAATAACGGTAGTGCAACATACAATAATGTAAACATGGAATATAAGCAGATACTCAAGAAATGCAGAGAGAAATGCTAAGCCATTTTATTATACTGAGTAATGGAAGAGTACAGGACGTGATCAGAAAAAGCGCACCTCGACTTGCACAAGGCAAGGAAGAAATACATTCAGAATAGTAAGGGAATGGCCTCTCTCTGAACTGCATCCAAGCTGCTAGAGAACTACTATGTTGCTGCTACTGCTGGAATCAAATGAGGATTTGTGACTGTTCCCCTCCTCAAAAAATACTGGAACTTTGGAATCAGCCTCTGCTCAATAAACCCAGAAAAGCCCAGAAAGCTTTTCTAAAATAGGTGACCCCAAAAATAATCCCCTTGAGGATCTACGCTATCCCTCAAGGCTCTGCGCTGCCACTGAATAGAGCTCTCCAAAACTCTGCCCGAAACTCTGCCAAAATCCTCCAAGATGCAAGCGTTGATTCCTTACTCAATCTCCTAGCTCAAATCCTCCACCAAAACCAAACCCAAAGCTCCTACCAAAAGAAACTGTGTCCTCCTCTCTCAAGACTGCGCAGTCATCCCAAAATGCTCAGCTCCTCATCAACTCCAAAGATCAATTCTCCTGCAAATGACTGATGAAACTACCTTGCTCGAGCAGGCACTCGAAGTCCCCCGGGGTTAAGGGTGAGTTCTCCGAATGGAGACACACAGTGCTGTAGACAGGCTAAACAGCCATTGTGCTCTAAGTCGAAGTGACTAGCTCAAATGAAACATAATCCAATGCCAAAATGAGGAGGCTTCTCTCTCCTTTATAGCATTGGCCTTTCTCAAAACCCTAAGGCCCACCTCCTCCAACGTAGCCATCTCTTGCCACGTGTTCCTCTTCATCTGCGCAGTCCCTCCAAGTGTCTGTGTGGGCCCCTTTCTCCACGTGGCCCTATGGCCCCCTTGGCTCCCCCTTTAAGTTACAATGTTGTGCTACTAGGGAGTGATTTTATTCTAAAAGTGAGTTATGTCCCCCTTTCCTCACCTTTTTTATTTATAAATAACTATAGAAGGCAAAATTGAGCAAAATCGAAATTGCGCAATTTTTCCAGCCAGCCCTCCCAACAGTCGACTGACTGCTCATCCAAAAAATTGCACAGTTTTCATGAGTAGGCCCTCTTCTGCCCAATAGTCTGGTCAGCTTAGAAATTGGGCAGAGATTATCAATAGGTTGGCCTCCCAGCATTAGTGTAATTTCCCCCGCCAGTAGCTCCCAGCAACAAACTGCCAGTTCCCTCCAGGAATTGCGTAGTTTCTACTACCAAGCTTCTGGCAGCTGACTGCCAGTTCCTCTCAGGAATTGTACAGTTTCTGTTGCCAATGACCCAGCAGCTATCTGTCAGTTCCCTCCAAGAATTGCGTAGTTTTGGCTGCCAAGATCCTAGCCAATTCCTCCAAAAAATTTTGCCATTTCTATCTGCTAAGCCTCCCTGCATCTTGGCCTGTTCCTCCAAAAACTTGTGCAGTTTTGCTACTAAGCCTCGCTGTCGGCTCATTCCAAAAACTATACAAATTTTGCATGCCCAGCCTCCCTGCAACCCGGATTGTTCCCGTTAAAAACTGCGCATTTTTGTCCTATGGCTGGGCCAAACCTTGCGGACAGTCACTGTCGATCCAAATTGCCCATCTCCATTACCCAGTGACTCTTGTATAGTTTTCTTTAGCAGTGTCAAGAGCCTCCATCCCGCCTCCCAACCTTCTCGCCTCTCCCAGTCAACTGCATCTGAAATGATCTTGTATCATGGTAGACTAGGATGTTTTTGGATTTGATGTCATCTCGTCATGAATGACTGTAGAAACAGGTACACAAACAAACATGGCGTGACGATGAACTAGATGAATGAAGGGGAACACATGCAAAGGGATAGGTTCACCAACGGATGAACAAATGTTGCATGCAAAGAGATGTGCTCACGAACAATCGATAATGCAAATATGTGTTCGTGGACGGACGGATGAACAAACATGCAAGATGCACTCACAGATGGACGAACGAATAAACATGCACCTTTCGCGAATAGACAAACCTTTCAAACCTTCCAACATACAAGCAAGGAGCAATGTGAAAAAGCAACATCAAGCGAACCAATGACCATCGAAGACTCCACGCACTTTGCCATGTGGAGGTGAATTTGTGACACACCATGAGGAGATCCATCACCCAACAACATTGCAGCTTGACATGTACACCAGCAGCAGCATGAATGTGCCAGCACTGTCATGTTGAACATGTCATGAGTCATGTCGTTCACATCTCTACGGTGGGCCTTACTATCTATCAATGTAATGTAACATGGAAGTCCAAGAGATCCACTTGTTGTATAAAGAGTCGTGTAAAGTCAAAAAGTCATGGAAGTAAAATAGTCCTTAGGGTAGTCGAACAGCCACAAGGGTTAGTTTCACCCTTGGCTATGAATACCCCCTCATTTGTACATGCAAAGGTTTCACCTCAGCTCCTCTCACATAGCCAAGAGAGTTTGTAATATTTTCTTTGAGGAGTAAGTAGTGGCTCCAATGCCCCTCACATGGGGTTAGTGATGTATGTTGTAACGATGTGTCTTGGAATTTTCGCTTAATTTAGAAGCCTGCTAATAGGCCAGCATGTTTTCATACATGTATTGTAACTGTTGTAAGACTAATCTTTAACACTTGTGATGCATGTTTCTTTAACTTGTGTTTCACATTTGAACTATTTCACTTGTTGTAATACATAATCTATTAATGAAAATGTGTTGTATATGTTGTTAACGTTGTCTCGCCCATGTAGACTACTCTGCTGGACCTCAGACATGCCTTTCACATAAAACTTGTTGTAAACAACCATTGCACTCGTGTCGAATATTCCGCTGAGTGTTATACATGTCATCTTCCCTTGTTTGTTGTGATTGCCGCATCCGCGTGGACTGCTCCGTTGGAAGCTATGCACATCTTGTTGTGTTGTGTGTTCCTAGTAGCATTGGGACTTCTCCCAACCGACTTGGGATTCACTCTCACCCTCTCCCTCGACAGTGAAAGAACCATTGACACAAGTGACACTTACACTCACCAGGCACGTGAACCTCACTTCTCGAAGAAAAAGAATACCACTCTCCTGTGCTGACAAGCAAGAGTTGAGGAAAATCCTTAAGATAATGGCAACCAAGCCATTATACCGGATGGGACTCCCACACCAAACAATGTGAGGTCTAGTTGGGAATTCATACCGGGGTCATCCCCTGAATGTTGGTGGGTCCAGCACTGTCAACATAGTAGAAGCTAGAAAATGAGTGCAGGTTGTAGCCTTCAATAGGTAGATGCCTGCGTACTAGAAAAACCTTGCACCAATACAAAACTTGTAAACACTTTTTATGATAAGAAGATTGAAGACTGAGACGACAACAATTGTGGGGTTTTCCCACATTGGGTTTCCACTTGAAAAATCCTGTTATTCATGTGTGGTTCTTATGTGTGTTGATTTATTCTGTTTTTACTGCATCTGTTTATTGCTCAGTAAATGCATCACACTCTATTTTAAGTTCAAAAGACAATGGATTAGTTGTTTTACAAGTTTATTTTATATACGATGGTTCCATTCATTATAGCCGCGGACATACACTATTTGGTATCTTTAAAATAGCGTATACAGTTTGAAAAGAAAAATTTATTATTTTGAAAGTTTAAATACTAATTTACCCCACCTCTCAGTATTTTTCCCAACAATTTAATAGAACTATATTTAAAATAATGAAATCTACACTATTAGGGTTTTATTTATCTTTAGATTTTTGGATATGTAGATTATTGTTAATTGTGTTTGCATCCAAATAAAAATTATTGAGAAAATAGAGAACGATGAAATAAAAACTCAAAAACCATGTTTTGAATGAAAATATGACCTAGGAAACCCTTGTGGGAGAAAACCCAACTAGAAGTTGAGGTCGCTTTGCTCTCTTTCTCTAAATAGAAAATGGGTATGATTACAAGGAACTATGGCATGTGGCCTGTGGGCTACTATATTTCACAAATCCTCTCTGTGTGCTCTATCTCTTATCTCCCTTGGCTATTTTTTTCATCTATGGAATAAATGCACTCGAAAAGAATGGAACCCATTTTCCTCCTAGTGGCTTGATTATAACACAACCTAATAGCCTACTAGTGGCTAGGTTTGATTACCTCAACTCTTAACCATGGTTACAATATGGGATCTTCTAGATTCTTCTTCATCATAATCATGTGGATAACCTATTTAACATGAATAATGAGGGATAACATGGCATCCTATCAAATTATGGTGGTGAAAACAAGAAGGTCAACTTTTGAGTTGCATAACATTTTCATACAAACTCCTATTGAAGATATTCTTACGTCGTTGGAAAGGTATTTACATGAAGAATATGAAACGAATGGGAGGCGATTAATAAATACAGTGTTACACCCAAAAAAAAAGCTGGATGATGCCTCAAAATGATCCTATAAGGTTTCAAAACCCAATTTAACAAACTAGGCCCCACTGGTAAAAATGGTCCTGTGAGTTGATTCCTCCATTTTTTCCACTCTGAAAGCATCAATATGGATTTTAAACAATATAATGATCCAATTCAGATCACAAAAATCACCTTTCCTAGATCGATACACATTTTTGCTTTTGGAAACGTGCATGCACAAACGTTTCTCTGCTGAACAAAAAATGTATATGCATACACACACTTCCTCTAGTTAACCCATGTACACATGCATTTCTCATGAAATGAGATCACATACAGATTTTTTTTTTAATCATCAACCTACCAATGATTGTTCCATCATTGCTAACATCAATTCCAACACCAAATTATCAACATTGGTCACATTGTATGGCATGTAATGTGAAGATAATTTGTGTGAGCACAAAACTTTTGAAAAAGGTTGGATTTAAAGAAGATGATAAATGAAAAACTATTATACGTGATATAAAATGCTTAGCCCATTATACACCAAGCTTCAAAATGAGGAATTAAAGCAAGAACCAAATTTAAAGGTTGGGTTGAAGGAAGTGTGTGTGTGTGTGTGTGTATTACATTGTTAAAGTGTAAATATGAACAATGGGTAAAAGGGAGTTATAGATAATAAAGATCGCATTGGTAAATGAAATATGGATGGGAAAAGTTCTATAAGAGTGTGAGATAGTAAAGTCTATAGATCTGGAAATTGGGATTTGAAGGAACAGTTAGGTTCAAAATAATTTTTAATGAATTATTGATCAATAAAAGTTTTTTAATTGGATAAGATTGAGGTGTTTGCAAATAATTAGAGAGGAGTAGATTGGATCAGAAAATATTAAACATTGGAGAGGATTGAGGTGTCTATAGAGAATTGCGGAGGAGTAGAGTGGACTAGATAATATTAGAGATCAAAGAGGATTAATGTGACTGTAGAGAATTGTGAAAGAGAAGAGTGAACCAAAGAAGAAAAGATTGAAAATCAAATATTAGAGGGGATTGATGTCTCTTATAGGTTGGTGTCTATAAAGTAGAAAAAGGGATTGGTGTCTCCTGTAGGTTGGTGCCTACAAATCAACATAAGGGATTGGTGCCTCATATAGGTTGGTGTTGACAAAGAATTAGGGGGATTTGGTATATCTTGTAGGTTGGTGCCTAAACATATTGTAGTACTAGGTTGGTTCTTAAAAAATTAAACCAATTAAAATATATTTTGTGGTTTCCTCCCTCAAGGGTTTCCACATATATCTTGTGTCTTATGTTCTACTTATGAGATTGATCTTTAATTATGCTTAACTATTTTTAAATAAGTAAAACTTGTATTATAATGATTCACACCCCTAACCCCACCCTCTTAGTATAATTGTGAATCCAACAATGCTTATCTCTAATATGTGAGTTTATTGCTTCGTTTCTATCGTTAGTTACCTTGTTAATTACAAGCATCATTTTAGTGAAGAATCTCACACTATATTTCTACTAGTTGCACTTAGAAATCCCATCCTCCATTAGAAATTAAAGGAACCCATGTCTATATTGTAGTATCTTCTATTCAATTTACAATAGGTTCAAGATCTAAGGTTTCCATGAATTTAATCTTTCGGGTTAGTAGCTAGGTTTCTAAACTTAATTGCAAAGAAAATACCAAATTAAAATTTGAGACTATTAGCATTCACATATACTTTGCACACAATGTTTGTGAGATAACTTGAGGTGATATACCTCTTCTATAACTTCTACTTTGCAAGCAAACCTCTCATGAAGGCCATACACACCGAAGTTTCTTGGTTGTAGCATTGTCCTAGTGCTTAAGGTTGTATCAAGCCCATACACATTCTTGGGTCATTTATCTCTATTCTAACAAGCATGCAATCTCTTCCTTTGTTTATGTTTTGAATGGTTGGTTGAAGAAAATGATTGAATTGGTTAATTATACACAAATGCATTTATTCTCACCTTTTGCAATGTTATATCTCCAATAACAATATTTTTTGGAAAATATTTAAGTTGTCTCGTGTAGTATACCTAGGGGGGATAGTATGGGGTACATAGGGAGGTACCCAAGGGAATAATGTAATAATGGGATGGGCCATAGTAATAAATAAAGTGGTTAACTAGTATCATGTAAGGGACCACAAGTAGTTAGCAATAATGTAATAAGCCCATTGTATTAGATAGATTGTATTGAGGGAACCATGGTAATGACCCATGGTATTGTATGTATGAGGCCTATATAGAGGCTAGAGACTCCCCATTGATAGATGTCAAGGAATATTGTATGGACAAGCATATTAACAAAATTTTTGCAAATTTTTGCTTCATTTCATTGTCTCATCTATTCCTTTATTGCTACATTAATAATGGCAATTATATGTAAGCTTCAAATATAATTTATATATGTTTCAATTATGAGTCTCAATAACATGAAGGAGAACATAAATGTTCTTTATCAATGTTGCAATGAGTTATTGCATATGTCGTTATAATTACAACAAAAGGAAATTGGAATGATTACTATTGGTTGTTGTAGCATTATAATAAACATTGGAGGATTACATTCATATGGATGTTGAAAACATAGGCATTGAGGAGAGCATGAGCATGAGCATCTCTCTCTCTCTCTCTCTCTATATATATATATATATATATATATATATATACAATCAATAGTCAATTAACATCAGCATTGAGAATGTATTGACAATGATGGGTTAACATGCCTAACATGCATAGTTTCTCATATTTAAAAATAATGAGAATTAGAGAACTCACTGTGATTTAGCCATTATAATTTATTTGCTTGGTCATCCACCAAAACAAGTCAATCGATGTTTTTACTCAATTGAAATTTAACTAAATTGTAGTGTCTTTGTGAATTGGCATATTGTAGAGAATAGGCTTATTTCTTTTTCCACTAGTAAAATTTTCCTTAGCCTTACTAAGCTGAGAAATAATCGACCTCACAAGAGATGCCTATTGGCCCTCAATTTTGGTTATTAAAAATCCACTTAACTTCCATCATATTCCACCTTACATGATCCATATACGCCTTATTTTGACTTTATTGTGCATATTCAAGCAAATAAATTATGTTTTTCAATGCTTAGATATTTTTGCAAAATTTGGGTTTTAAGAGTATTTTTGGACAGAACTGGAAATTCCTGTAATAGTTCCATTAAAGTGATATATGCAGGACCCCTGGGCTCAAGATGAATACATATTTGGAAGTCTTAGGAACCAAGGATGGATGAACAACTATTGGCTCGGTCAAAATGTGAAAATATAGGCTCGATCAACGCTGGTCAAACTTGACCCGTCACCCAAAATCCCTATTAAAAAGGGGTAGTTTTAGGATTTTTTGGAATTTTCCTAGATTTCATGTAACTAATGGATGGCTTCTACCTAATGAAGTGGGATAACATTGATGATGGTTGTTTCAAAATTTTTAGCTTATATGGTTATTATTTTTCCTATTTAAAGAGAGGCATTCATTTCTTTGTGTTTGTTGAAGTGAATGAGTTGTTGTAGCTGATTATTTTAGCAGTGTATTAGCAAGGTTGGAGGGCCCCAATACCAAGCTAAGTACACTGTTGAATCATGTTTATATTTGTGCATATGCTAGTTTAATTCTCCATGTTTATTATATTCATTTGCTGTAAATATTTATAAATATCTTTAATGTGAATTTATTTTATGGAATCTGATAAGTGAAAATTGCTTCCTTTTAGTGATTAGCCTGAATGTGGAAGGACAACCAGTTCTCTTTAAAAGAGCCTCTTCTCCATGAGTTAGGAAAGATTACCTTCTTTCAAGCTTTCTTAGATTAAGTTCTTATGCTTTCATTACATTCTTTTATGCTTACTTAGATATTGGAAATGTCATTATAGAATTGTTGAGGGAGGACAACCAGGCCTCTTTGAAAGAGCCTCGTCCTTGTTTTTCTAAAATAGTCTAATTTCATTGACCAATAATGCATTCTTTTATGGAATAGACTTAGATATTTTTTCTTAAGTTGTGAAGAGTGATTTATATTTATTTCCATTCTGAGTTATGATTTATATTTGTAATATGCACTTTTGTTCTCATAACTACTTTCTATATTAGTTCTTATCCAAAATTCCATAAATTGTGGTTTGCTTCTAAGATTACCAACCTGGATTGATAGTAAAATACATGTCTTAATTTACACAATAAATTGAGCTGACATTTTTGGCACCATTGCCGGGGAAGCATATTTTGGATATAACTAATTAGGAACATTATTTGGAAAAAAACAAAAAAAAACAAAAACAAAAACAAGAATAAAAAAAAAAAAAACATAGATAGGATTTTTCATTATAGTCATTTATGCCTAGATATAGAGATGAAAAGGGTAGATACATAAAAAAAGACCCCCAAACCACTAAACCATTGGTAGAAGAAGGTTTGCCTCCAATATAATTAACTGCACCAATTGATGGAAAACCAACTTTGGAAGAGTTAGAGGAAAAACATCGTTCAGGACAAAGGTTAACTCTTGTTGAAAGAAAAATTTTGTTAGCTTATGAAGTGAAAAGAAGACAAGAAAAACAAAAATACCTTCCATAGGAAAATGAAGAGAAACAAGAAAACCAATTGATCATCCTATAATTCTTGAACAAATAGATCAACCTATCTTTGAACACATAGAACAAGTTGAATCTCAAATTGCTATTGAAATAGTTGAAACTACTAAAAAAGATATGGCAGAAGAAGGGCAGGGATCAAGCATCCTCATTGCAGAATAGAGGTTACAATATGAAAAGCAACAAAAATAATGGCAAAGAAGAAGAGACGAGAAGAAGTGACAAGAAGAGAAGCAAACAAGAAAAGGGAAGAAGATCAAAAAATAGAATATGATCATACAAGAAGACAAGATGAAGAAAATGATCAAGACGATACTTTTGGATTTCCAATTGTAGATACTGGAGCAATTCTAGGAGAAGAATTAAAAATGAAGAATATTCCACCTTCAGTTTTACCAAATTTCTATGGAATCTGTATCGAAGATCCTGATTCATTCATGTTTGAATTTGATATATTATGTAGAACTTATGGTTACACCAATGATACACATAAACTTTGTATTTTTCCTACTACTCTTAAAGCACCTGCATTAAAATGGTTTATGGGATTACGAGAACACTCTATTACTTCTTGGGAAGAAATGAAGAAAAAAATTCTTAAGAAATATCAAGCCTATTGCAAGCCTAGAGATTCAAAAGAAGATACTTTTAGAATGTCTCAACAAGAAGATGAGAATTTGGAGGAAGATTTGGAACGATTCCTTTACAACCTGCAAAAATCCAAACAACATTCTCTAAATCTTGATACCATTAGAACAATTTTTCTTAAAGGAATAAGAGATGAGTATCTTGATATTCTCAATGTGATTGGTAAAGGAGGTATTTCATACATACCATTGTTGGCATTATGATTCTGATATGGCTCTATGATACAGGTGTTGTACTTGATGGCAACTCACTCAAGTGTTCAGGCTCTCAAAATGATGGAAATTAAGAGGCTCACAGGTGAACGATTCAAAAGGTGCGGACCCGCAGGTTACCCATATAGGAGGTGCGTTCATACCCACAGGTTACCCATACAGGAGGTGCGTTCATACCCGCAGGTTACCCGTTCAGAAGGTGCGGACCCTAGTGCACACACTTCAAGGCAGTAAAGCGCGCTCTTGTGGGGTTTCTTATGTTTGGCTCGTGGTATTTAGCCCACCGTTCTTGATTCTATGGTTTTGGCCCGTGGTATTGCTTTATATTATTATTATTATGGAGCCCCATGTTTTTAGGCCCCTTGTATTGGTTATCTATGGTATTGATCCATGATTTTGGGAAAATCTTTCTTATATAAAGAAAAGGAGATCTCTTGGCTAAGCATCTTTTGCAAGTTGAATATCTTAAGATCGGAAATATTGGGTTATTGTTCCAAGTGAAGTTAAAAGCAAATCTATGAAGGATAATCTCTCGAGCGCTTAATCAGATCTGAGCATCTGACTATCTGTGGCACACTTGGGGACTGCCAGTTTGGCCCTAATCAGAGGTATGCAGGTGATTAACGGTGCAACTACGTGGGTACGCAGAGAGGAAGAAGGCGAAGTGCGCGGGTACACAGAGCAGGAGAAGGCGAAGTGCATGGGTACGCTGAGCAGAAGAAGGTGCAGTGCGTGGGTACGCAGCGCGACAAAAGTTCAGGTGTGTAGGCACAGTGAAAGTACGTGGTCGTTCAGAAGCATAAGGTGCGTAGGTACGCGGCGCGATAGCATCTATAGGTGCGTGGCTACTGCAGCAGTACGCAGCACGATAGTATCTCTGGGTGTGTGTCTGTAGTTACAGTACGCAGTGTGATTGAAGAAACAGTGCGTGGGTACGCAGTGCGGCAGAAGGGTCTCTGCGGGTGTATGCAGGGGAACAAAAGGTGAAGTGCGTACGCACGCAAACCAGAGAAAGAAAAACTGCGTATCTATCTTAAGACCTTTTGTTAGCTGAATTTTTCTGTTGATAAGGTGTTTTGGGTTTAGTTTACTGTTACTGTTGACTGGGTGATTTACTTGTACTTGATAATCTCTTGATGTCTATGGATCCTGTTTGAAAATTTATGAAAAGTGGTCCTTGAAAGAAAAGAAGTAAGGGGTTGTAGCTCCCTTCCAGGAGAGACTGGAAAACAAGAGAGAGTTGTAGCTCTCTGCAGGTTGCAACCTGCGTACTGGTAAAGGACTGCACTAGTACAAATCCTTTGTAAAAGAAGTTTCTAATTTGAAAGAAGATAGAGACATATTGCAGCAGGTGGTTTTCACCCACATTGGGTTTCCACCTTACATCTGGTGTTCTTTGGTGTGACTATCTGTTTTCTTTATTCATGCTCATTATTTTATGGTTCTGACATGCAAAAATAATTCAAAGTGTAAATAAGGAAGATTTATTAAAAGAACTTGATAATATTGATTCACCCCCCCTCTCAATATTATTTCCAACACAAGAGAGATCAAATCAGATTTGCATCTCAAGAGATTTGATCTCTCTAGGGAGTGACTTTCGTCCTTCCCACTCCACTTCCTTCTTACCTCTAATAGCACCAAATGAATTTTGATTGCAAAAACTTGTAGATAAAAGCATTCAAATAATTTTTTAATTCACTTTTCATTTTTCTTGGAACATCTACACAGTTTATTTTAGTTTTTTGAGATAGAGATTGAAGTTTGTGGATATCATTTTGTACCTAAAATTTGAACTTACCACTTTTATATACACAACTCACTCTTCCCATAATTCTTAGATTTTCCTTGTTTGCTCTCTTATAGGCATACTTTTTAAGTTGTTTTTTCCAAGTGATTTTCTTTTCTTTTTTTTGAGATCAATTTGTATCTAGGTATGGCATCATGTGTTGGAAATAATGCTTCCATGTAATGTGTGAGTTGCCATTGTGAGTGCCTAGGTGTCAATCTAGAATTAGTTATTTTCCCATAAGTGAGTTGTAATAGCTATCTAGATGTGCCATTGTGAGTGATCTAGATATTATAAATATGTAACCCTTGAGATCAATAAAAAAATAACTAGTGATTTTTGTTTTGTATAATCTCTCACTTTCTTTCATATTTCTAATATGGTATAGGAGCCTCTTCTGCACTAACTCCTTCATGGGAGGGCCAGGAAGATGTGAGAATCTTGAATTTATTTCTATGTAAGTTAAAGTAGGAAATTTTGTTGTGTGAGTAAATTATTTTTCATTTGTAGATCTATTCGCGGTATGTTTAAGATAGACTAGATATGCTAGCTTTTATAGATCTGTATGTTGAATGCTTGTCAAAGGTTTCATATGCAGTTTGAGTAGAGGTAATTAGAGGTGGTAAAGATGCAAATTTATAGTAGGTTGCAGTTAATTTGTTCGAATTTGATTTGACTAAGACTTCCGCTAAAGGAGGCGGGTGCATTCCCCGAACAACTAGGACCTTCACTGTGATCTGCATAATCTAGGTTTTGCAGCAGAAAACCTACTGCCTGGGGTTCTTGTCGAGGAGACCATTGACGAGGTAGATCGAACCATGGGGAATAAACACTAATAGTGCCATGGTTCAATCGTGGCCTACCGAATCTGGATCAACCCTCATAAGGGGAGGAATGGAACTGATAGGCCGAGGCAGAGGAATTGCCCAGATGGCTAAAAGTGGCTGGAATCTCGGTAAAAAAAATTCAAAAAATCTTGTGGAGGAAGTGTTTGAATCATGATTTTCATGGTGGAAATGAATTCAGCGTCATCAAAAACATCCAAGAAACCTAAAATTTTGAAGTTTAACAACTATAACTTGGATTTACAAAAATATTTGCCAAATTTTCTCTGAACTCCTTTGCCTCATTAAAATACTTGGAACTGATATGATTTTTGACTAATTGAAGAACCAGATTTCTCAGGCGTATGTCGAGGAATTTCTATAGATGGTGGATGAAATGAATTTTTTTGTGACACACAATCTAATCCAGCTTTGTGCATTGATCGTGGGAGGACACTCAAAGTGACTACTACCAACTTAAGTATGGTTGGAAACTGTTACAAAGGAGCTAGGGCACTTTTGAGGGAAACAATACTCCCAATCTAGAGGAACGAGCTCTCCTTTATCATAACAGAATGCAACAGCAAGACACGCACTTTGAACAATGTAATCCCTTCATTAAAAATTCATCCAGTCTTGCAGAATGAAATGTTGAGAGATGCAGATCTCAGCGGATTCAAGTTTTCGGATACTGTGTGTTTGAATGTTTGTAGTGTGAATTAAAAATGTTATGTGTTATTATTATATAATAAAAAAATGGTAAGAGTTGTTGGTAGAAATTTTAATGGTCGAAGTTTTAGTATGTTATTATGTGTAAAAATCAAATGAAATGATGCAGAAGCACGAAGAAGAAACCAATTAATTAACAGACTAATGTGACTCATGGTGCTCCGAGAGCATTATTCTGAGGCAGTTCTTAATAAGGTCAAGCTGGTGTGACCTATTGTACTCTAAGAGCGTCAGTATAGTTTATTTTATATGGTCAAGTTGTAGAATTGTCTACTGAAGAAATTATATATCGAGAATGCTATCCTAGATAAGTGATGAAGGTTACGGAAGGTTTTGGATTCACAAATGGTGGCAGTTCCATAGGATGGTTCAGTATCGAGACTGACCCATTGTGTTGTTGGAGGTTGAGAAGCATCAATTCTGGGAATTTCACCACTGATGGTCAGAGGCGATTACGTTTTAAATGGAGGTAAAGTGACAGCTCGAAGATGTGGTGGCGAAAGAGCAGTGTTTGCAAGATTCCAGAGTGGATGTGGGTGTTGATGATGACCATATTAGACAAATCTGACAAAGATTTATTTATTGTTGTAATGTGGATTTTTTGTATTTTCTAAATGTAAGCATTAGGGGAGGGTGTTGGAAGTAATGTTTCCATGTAATGTGTGAGTTGTCATTGTCAGTCCCTAGGTGTCAATCTAGAAGTAGTCAGTTTCCTATGCATGAGTTGTAATAGATATCTAGATGTGCCGTTGTCAGTGATGTATATATTATAAATATGTAACCCCTCAGATCAATAAAAGATAACTAACTGATTTGTGTTGTGTACAATCTCTCACTGTCTTTCATATTTCTAATATCTTGAGCTTCTCTATTTTTGGGTAGTAGAATGCGGTAAAATAACAATAGAATGTGGTCTAACTAAAATAGTGAAATTGAAGTTTTATTTTTAAATTTTTGCATTTAATTTCAATACTTCTATGACATATCTTTACCTTTATTAGAATGGGGTAGATTAATATTTTTCTTAATTATAATTTCCAATCTTTTAAAATGAAATATGTTAATATATTCTCTCCTTTCTTCTTGATCATCAAGAAACGGTGTTATTATGATATTTTTTTAAGATTAGAGAAAGTGAAATTAGAAGTTTTAACAATTTAGTGTGTCTATGAAAATAATGCATGTTTACATTCTAAAACTTATTTATGTTGAAATGTGGAGGAATAACGTTAAAAATTTGTGCCTTAGCGTCCTCATAAGTGTCTTGGTTACTGTAATGGCTCTTCGTTCATATTCTCCTTGTCAGCCCCATGCTCTCTTGCACCATGTTCTATTTCACCAAAAAAAAAGTTAGTTTTGTAAATCGCCACCACATATTTATCCAATTTAACCTACTTACCACAGTAAACATGAGATAAGAGTTATTATACATGACCTGATTTCTAAGATTCACTTATGGAAAATGAGGTTCGCATGTCTAGAAATGACTACAAACACCCAATGATACATAATCACAATGTTATCACCCTCACTTGATGCAACATTATTTCCTTTCATTTTAGTTCCTTAAATGTAACACAACGCTCTATCTTTGGTAGTTCTTCTAGTCTTAAACTTCTAAGTCCATTTTCAGGGCCTAAACAACATTTTCAAGGAAAACAAAGAGACCATAAAAGTGCCAAAATTTGCTTCATACATTTACATCTGAGACTCCTCGTGGAGATATTCAAAATGAGGTATTATGGTAGTCAAACAAATATTATATGCCAAAGTTATGACCCCGGGAAGTAGGAGGTCTAAATTACTCATTTAGACAAACACTTTTGGGTATATAGTACTTGTAGATTATAAATACATATGTGTTCACTGGTATAATAAGCTCACCAGAGAATCATCAATAACAATATATGCCCTCTCTATATAGTTGCAACAACACTAGTTAGCCCATGCATTCATCAACCATTCAATAACTTATCAAAACATGACAAGAGCCATAGAAAGTATACATCATCTAACCAACATATAACTAGAAAATAACCATAGTAAAACCCATGGAAAACAAGCCATAAACATTGACATAATAGCCAACACAAGTAATCATGTATCATAAGGGAAAATAAATCTTATTAACATATTGAAGACCAGCCAAGTCAAGTATTTCCACGTACCACTCGACCCTAGATTGCACTGAACCAAATATTTTTTTTAGCCAATCACCCTCATCGCATATTCCAAGTGTTATCACTTAGAACTAAAAGTTTGATGCATATAATTGCCTGTCCTACTTTGATGACAAAGGTCTGTGTTAAAGTTGATTTCATTTTATTTTTCTCACTTAGGATTTGGAGTTTTAAAGGTTTTTAACTTAAATCATACTCCACTCCTATTGCTTCTCCTCCACCCATCATTATTCCATAGTCATGTCTTGTCTTATTCGAGTCACCGTGTCTTTTAGTGATTTCACAGCGTAATCTCATTTGCCCATTTCGCAGCGCAATCATGGTTTAGCAGTTTCGTAGCGCATTATGATTAGGCAGTTTCGCAGCGCATCATTAAAAATTATAACTAACAGCGCTGCAAAATCATGGATTCGTGCATTTCGCAGCGAATCTTTCCCGAAATGTCAAGTCCGTAGGTGAGTCAGCATTTGTGTCTACTCATGTCAGTCTGTGTACCTTTTGTATCATGTCTGAACATTCATTTGCCACTACTCCACCAACAGATCGCTGATATGCACAGGAATATCATTCCCAAGAGATTTTACTGTGCATAGACCTTAATGATGGTCGTAAGTGCTGCATGAGTGACCAGTCGGCCGATTATGTAGTGAAGTGTTTCATTTTGAATTTCAAGCGAGCCTGTTTACAAGCGAGGCTGAGTTAAAAAAGGAGATGAACCATCATCCCGACCGGAGCTGTTAGAATTTGGGTGTGAAGATCTCAAAGGAAAATATGGAGAGAAAAGAGCACAGATCCGGTAAATGTCAGAGGAATGAACCTGAAGGCCTGGACATAACGTTGAGAGATGAAGGCATGAAGAAAGCGTTCAAAGATGCCGGGTGCTGGAAATTTTGTAAAAATCTACAAGGAGGGCATGCACAGGTAACTAAGGAATTTGCGCTAAATTTCACTGGTTTGAATTCAAAGGTAGCCATGTTAGAAATACAGGTTTCTCCAGAAGCAATAGCTGCTATAACCAAGATCCCAAGAGGACGGGAAGAATGGTTCAAAAATTTTAAATTTGATATGAATCCTTGTAAGGAGTTTTTAAAAGAGGCATATGTAAATGAAGACTTAACAAAAGCAGTGCCCAGGTATTATTGCATGGAAACGGAGTTAGAGTCCTAGTTAATTTAGAACTTTTTTAAAATTCCAGTCAGCACTTTATTGTATTTAATAGTTAGTTAAATAGCTGATAGGTGTCATTAGAGATAAGGACCGAGTTATTAAATTCCCCTCATGCTGGAGGAGGAAGCTCAAATTAGTTAGAATAAGGATTCTATATATAGCTGAAACAACAATGTAATGAGGGTTGGAAATTTGATAACAAAAGTACTGTTTTAGCTTATGTAAAGACCATTTTTAGTAATATAAGTTATATGTTTTTCTTCTCAGGATTCATGAAGGATTTCCATGTTCAGAATGTGTGATTTGTTTTTTCCTTAATGTCTTTTTACAGTTGCATGGATGCATAATCACTCAGAATTCACTGATTGTGCTCTGAATTCTTGTATGCATGTATGAACTGTGGTTTTATGTGAGTTGTGTTCTGAACATCTAAATCTTAAGTGCCGTGACTTCTATGAAAAAGCAGTATCACTGTTTACTGAAGTATGATTGACTCCATAGGCCCAATGGAATCTTATGTAATGTTTATCCAGCCATCAAATTTGTTAATGTTATCCCACAAGAGTTAGCCATCTTATTTTAAGTCAAAATCAATAACCCTTTGAGAGAGCCCTCTCAGG
>APFE031646636.1:73349-86779 GCA_000404065.3 Pinus taeda | reverse complement strand
GATACAGTCACCAAAGAGACTGAGAATGACACCATTCGAATTCTTTTTGTTAACACAGAATCCGATGAAGCTAGGGGCAATCTACCCATTCCTTTATCGCAGGGAGGAAGTTCGTCAAAGATTCATCCAGCCATCTATTTGGTCCCTCCTCCAAGAAATCTAGTCATTTCCTTCGATTGAAATCTACTAGGGAGACCCCGCCTACCATCTAATGTACCATTCCAAATCATAGTACAAGGTTACAGAATGATCATGGCTGGTACAATCATAGATGAAGGGGCCTCCGTGAGTATCCTTTCCTCAACTGCTTGGAAAGTGCTTTTGGTTTGCCATCGCTTCTGCCTGAGATTTGAAATTTGTCAGGCTTCAACAAAGGAACCAATCGACTGTTAGGGATCCTTCCAAATTGTCCTATAACTTAGAGAAGGAAAACCGTTTATTTGAACATGATGGTAGTCCAAGGGCCATTAGATTACAATCTACTCCTTAGATGTGACTACATTTATAGCATGGGAGCTATTGTTTCCTCACTCTTTAGGGTGATGTGTTTCCCGTATGAAGGCATAATAGTCTAGCTCATTGACCAACTTTCACTTCCTGGTTCAAACACAGCTAATAGTCAAATACCATCCCTAAGTGGTCTTTTTGCACAAGGAATGTCTCATCAACCTCCAATTTGTCCACCTGATGATCGGTGAATGTGACTAAACCCAAGGGGCATGCACCTTGGTCTGCTGCGGCAAGAAAACTTTAGGTATAGGGTAGGTTTCCACGGAGGATATATGACTAGCCTGACACACCCATTCATTTAGGAAAATGGGATTAGACTGGAATAAGATTCCCTCGTCAAAGTTATGTGAGTGGATGTGTCCCACCATTCACCTTTGTCTATTTCAATGGACAAAGCCAAGGAAGTGTTTTGTCTGCAAATGCAGATGGAACAATATTGCAAATGCGAGAACTTCCATGTGATGACCTAGAAACTCTACTTCTCTTTATACCCAGGGGAATGCAAATCTTTTGCATGCAAGTGAAAAACAACCTTTTATTTTCGTAGTTTGTAGGCTTGTTTTCTTAGTTTGTAGGTTCTCAACCCTTTAACCTCGTAGGTGGGTCATTCCTAGCTTGCATAAAAAAGGGCTTCGGAGCAAAGGTGTGCATGGGGCAAGCTCCTAAAAAATGAACCTATTGATGAGAGATATCCTTATCACACAACTGGTATAAGAAATGTTTCCACAAAGTTCAAGCTCGTTAAAAAATAAACCTATTTATGAGCATATGTTCCCCCAGAGTTTAAGCTCATTAAAAAATGAACCCACTTCCAGTAAATAACCTTTGTGATCGCATTACTATCAGCTTTTGAGCCTTGGTCGTGTTCTTACCATCACCTCCACTTTTTAGCCGATCATCTTCCTCCACTTGATTGTTTACCCTTTTGAGGAATAGCTGCGAAGAGTGATTCTGTTAGCCACTTTCCTTACACTACTGTGATTGAAAAGTTCCTAACCTTACCTGGAATTAGCTGCTACTCGAAAATATCACTTGTTCCTCAAAGATGAGTCTCTTTTAAGCTCTTTTTAAACTCGTAAAATATAAAAAGATTGTCGAGCAATTGTCCTCTCTAGCTTGTTAAAGTCATTGGAAGTGCATCCCTCCTCTAGATTTTAATCTTTTTGGACCTGAGGGATCATTACACAAAAATATCGAGCACTTGTCTTTTTCGGCTTGTTAAAGTGATCGGAGAAGTCATCCCTTTCATATCATTTTATACTTTTTCGGACTTAAGGGATTATACTACGAAAAAGGATTACTAGAGTTTCATTTCTATCTCTTTTCAAACTCTCTAAAATTGAAGAGGACCGAGTTATCTTTGTCATTAAACTCATTAAAACAATAGTGACAAACTTGTCTATTATAGACAAGAGTGAGTTTCACTGTCACTAGGCTCATTAAAACATAGCGACAGGTTTCCCTAAAGAGCAAATTATAGAACAAGCATATGTTATCCTCCTCAAGCTTGACAAAAATAAAGAGGTACTAGTCAGAAATGACAAGGGAAAAATTGGGAAGAAAACATGAAGAACTTTATTGGTAGCAGGTCGCTCTTGAACATGACACTTTCACTCCATCACCATGATTGAGTCGGGTTGGGTTATTCCATTCACCGGTCATATCACCATTGGTCTTCTGTACCCTCCATTTCTTGGGTAAATGCTACCAATCCATTTCAGTGTCACCGATATGTTCAAGAGAAGTCACTCAGAGAATTCACCAACCCAGCTTACACCTCATCCGCTGCAATACCTTCACGCTCCATTCTTTCATGACCACCACCCTGAACCTTGTATCTTCAGATCATTTTCACCTCCGCAAAATCATCTGCTCTGTTCCGTGTCGTAGTTGTGGGATTCATTAAGGCCCTCCTACGGCGGGTCACTTCTTATCGACATCAGCTCATTATCCAAGAAGTCTACTTAGGAACAACCATTTCAGTACTTTGAAGCTTGCATGCCTCAATGGAAAGTTTCTCACTTCCGCAATAGGTATACATCAATGACCTTCGACCGAAAGATTTTACGTGGTGTTCGACATCGACTCATGTATTCACACTACGTGAATTATACTGTAGTACCTTGAGGGTCATCATCATTATCAGTGATTCCTCTCGTGCCTGTTAATAGCTTACATCATTGGTTGGTAATCAGGCGATGTCTTTCCATGTTCGACATCAGAACATCTTTTCACATGGATCAACTTGTACTTCGGGTGAAGATTGAACGAGTTTGAAGACCCCGAATCTAGTTTCATCCATCCGGGCTGCAATATATTTAGTAAAACAAAGACATCAAATGTACATCATAGCTACACAGATAATCATCTAAGCTAAGGGATGATGGCTCTACCAAAATCATCAGTCTGCCACACAAACGGTTGTCTGCCCTATGTACATGAAAATGAATTTATAAAGCTAAGCATGGGAATGCTCGCCTTAGCTAGATCATGAAAATGTTATGAAGATAATGTATTGTATTGTATCTTATTACAGGTCACCTTCCAGCTCGAAAAACCTCGAATCCTCATGATAAAGCATTTCACCTGACATCAGAAAATTTAAAACCTCATGCTTTAGGGGGAAACTGTTATAGACATATTTGGGCACTGCAACCCCAATCACATATTTCCATAAACCAAGGGCTTCTAATCCCCTAAAAATATTGTTTCATACCCTAAAGGAACAAGTTTAGCTAATTACATCATTTCCTGGAAGTGCTCCCTGAAAAACTGCTCATAACTGGTCAAAATTGGACCATACAGATTGCTCCATGCTGAGGGTGCGATGCACCTCACCTGTTACACATAGAGGGTGCGATGCATACTAAAAAGCATTTCTGTAGGGTGCCATGAGTGAGAGTAGACAAATGGCAGAGACAGTTAGCTAGGTGGAAACCTCGAGAATCTTCTGGAAACTGCTCGTTTGACACTTGCCTCTCTGAATTTGCTTAGGGATGAGTAAGAGATCATGAAATATCCAAGTGGAACCAAGAACTATCAAAGAAATGACACTAATCAAAATCCCAGAAGCTGACTCATGCACCTGCAAATATCTATATATGGATCCCTCATCCTAGCGATCTAGGGGTTGGAATTTTGTATTTTGTAAGGAAGTGCTATTGGTTTCTCTGTGAAACATCATAGTGTTGGGTGATCTAGCTTTTCATGAGGTGAAGAGGGCTTTCATGCCGGGAGGATGGCGCTGGGTCAGACCATTGGGTTGTAATCCTCTCTTCTACTACTTCTATCAATAAAGCTATTTGAGTTCTCCTCCATATTCTTGTATATTTCTAAATCTTGTATTGATATATGCATTTGTATGGTTGATATATATATGATCCTATATTGTTTATGGTTATAGATCTCTATGCTTTGATGGTATTATGCTGCTTTGACTCTACAGGTGTTTCTTTGAAGTGAGATAAGTGAGGAAGGAGTGGCAAAGCTCTATCAAAGGAGGGAGGAAACAAGTAAGGAGCCAAGCGAAAGACTGAGGTTGGTACTCTTTGCTTCTCTCTCATCTATCTCTCACAAAGGAAAAACACAAGTAACTTTAGTTTGTTTGTTTCTAAGATAGCTACCCGTCTTAGTGGGACTAGTAGCTTTGAATGGACACTAGTTTCCTGATAATAACTACCACCTCATCATTTCCCATTCCTCGTAATCAGCTCCCACCTTGTATATCTATAGTTTAACCACTTCTTGTCCTATTCCTCCTCTGTCTTTGAGTTGACTACAACCACGTGTGAGAGGACACTTGGTTCTGCATGTGCTGACTGAATGAAGGTGGCCAAGTTAACTGGCCACCTTTTCACTTATAAACCAAATATTTCTTAACCCTTACCATTTTTGATTAAATGAGGCACATGAGTGAGTGAGAGAGATACTTACCTTTGGTTTCGATGCCATGCTGCAGTTGTCAAAGATTAGAGGCGATGCATTATTTATTTTATGCATGTCATTCCTCTTCCCCCTCTTGCTGTTTTCTAATGGTTTCTTGGATTTTGTAGGTATCTGTGATTGAAGATCTGATGTTGTTGCTATTTTGGAGCTCCTGGATCATCCTAGTGACGACATGTTCCTGGTGTTTGGCATTCTGTGGGATAAGATGCTACAAGATTTCCTAGAGGATGTCTTGTAGCTACTTCTCCCTCATAATTCTTTAATCATGCACTCCTCTCCGTTTTCCTTTTTTTTCTTTTTTTCCCATCAGTGGTAGAAACTGATGAAACTAATCTTTTTTTGTTTTGGATGGTGAGTGCAGGGATCCTGATGGTGGATAAGGTAAGGTGTTGGACCATGCCTAAGATGAATTTTAGGGACCTAACAAATCTACCATGTACCCTTGGATTTCTCCCTGTAGGTTTTCCGGGCCACTGTAATTCCTACAGGATCATCCTGTAGGTTTTCAAGGGATCTTGTAGGAATATAGGGGATCCTGTAGAAAACATAGTCTTCACATAAATCGAAGAAATGGAGTGGAAAAAATGATGGAGGGATGCATGGTAAAGAGTGGAGGAGATGAATATGCATGAGGCATGGTTCCTTTTGGATCCTCTTTTTTCTCCCTAACTATCTTTCTTGTCCACCTGCAAATAACAATTATATCTTTTTCTCTCTCCCTTTTTTTTTGAAAAACAACTAGGTTGCCTCAAGGAGGTTTTCACCCTAGCTGTTTTCCCTAGGCACCTCAAGGAAGGTTTTCACCTAGGGATCTTCTTATTCTTTTTTTTTTCATATATTTTTTTCATCATTGGGCCACCTCATGAGGTTTTCAACCCAAAGATTGGATTCAGGCACCTCATGGAGGTTTTCACCTTAGTCCTTCTTTCTTCTCTTTTTTTCAGTGACTTGATGAAGGAGGAACTGGAACTTTCTCCACCATCATCATTGTTTAATTGATATTATCAATGAACTTTTATTTTGATGAAGGTCTCTTGTACATTTTCAATCCGTGCCCATTAACAAGCAATGGAATGGATTTTTCATCTATAGTTATGATTTTCATTGAACCATTATTATGGAATATTTCCACAACATAAGGTCTGAGCCATATTGTCCTTAGCTTGTCCTTAAAGTCTTTATACCTAGAATCATATAACAATTCCCAATCGCCCTCCTGAAATCGCTTCTCCTTAATATGTTTATCATGCCAGATCTTCCTATGAAGCTGAACTATATCTGTATGTAGGAGGGCCTACATTCTGAATTCATTCAAGCCATTCAATTGGAACAATCTCTCTTTCTATGCATGATTGAGATCCGAATCTAGTTGGACTACCATCCTCAATGTGTTATATTCAAACTCAATGGACAACAAGGCTTTTTTCCCATAGACCAGCTCGTAGGGTGTAAATCCAGTGGTGATCTTCCATGTGGTATTATAGGCCCAGGTGGACTCAACTAGTCTTTCTGCCCAACCTTTCCTGCTACTTCTCACTACCTTTGTTATGATGCCCTCAAGTGCCCTGTTGTTCACCTCCACTTGCCCATTAGCTTGTGGACGATAGGGAGTGGAGGTCCTATGCTTGATTTTGTGTTGGCTGAGTAGTTCTTCAATCATGTTGGAGGTAAATTGGCTGCCTTGGTCTGTTACTAGCTCTCTAGCGTACCCAAATTTGTAGAATACATTCTCCCTCAATAACTCAGCCCCCTTCTCTTCTATTGTTGCCTTAATTTCCTTGGTTTCGGCCCACTTAGTCAAATAATCAGTGCACACATTAATGTAATGTTTTTGCTTTGAAGGAGGGTTGATAGGCCCAATGAAGTCCATGCCCCACTTGTCAAATGTGTCGAAAGTCACTTGAGGCTGTAGGGGCATTTCATCTCTTGGAGTAGGATTTCCCATCCTCTAGCATCGATCAGACTGACTAGTGTACTTTTTCACATCTTGATGAAGAGTGGGCCAATAATAGCCTACTTGTAACACTTTGAATGTTGTCATTTTTGCTGCAAAGTGTCCTCTACAAGGCCCATCATGATAGGTCAGAAGGATGTCAAAAACATCCTCTTCCCTTCCACAACTTCTCAAGATTTGATCTAGGCTAAGTTTGAAAAGATTACTCCCAATCCAGGTGAAGGGGGTGCTTTTCCTGACTATATTTCTCCTATCTTTGGAGGGCAAGTTTGGTGGGAACTGTGTTGATACCAAATAGTTTGCTATATCAACAAACCATGGAGAGAGAATTGAAATAGAAAACAAGTGCTCATTTGGTAACTGGTCATCCACCATTTCTTCTTCACCTGTAGGCAAATTCACCCTAGATAAAAATTCTACAACAACATTTTCCTTACCAGGTTTATCAACAATGGTTAGATCAAGCTGTTGTAATAAAATAAACCATCTTATAATTTGAGTATTCACATCTAGTTTTTTCATTAAATATTTGATTGCAGCATGGTCAATATGCATAAATGTTTGATAGCCTGTAATGTAATGCCTAAATTTTTTTAATGAATGCAGAATAGTCAGGAGTTCCTTTTCAGTCACTGTATAATTTAGCTCAGCCTTGACAAGTTCTCATTGATAAAATAGATGGCATAAGGTAGTGTTTCCTCTACTTGACCTAAGGCTACTCATATGGCTTTGTGTGAGGCATCAACATGAATATGAAAGGGGAGGGCCCAGTTCAGGCCTCCAAGAATTGGTACAGTAGTTAACTTACCCTTTAGAATGTCTAAGGCCTCTTGAGAGCTTTTTGACCATATAAACTCAGAATATTTGGCCAACAACCCAAAGAAAGGAGAGGCCAACCTGCTGAAGTCCTTTATGAGCCTTCGGTAGTATCCAACTAACCCTAAGAAACTCCTGACATCTCTCTGCTTTTTCGGAGGTGGGACCCTTTGGATGATTGCTATTTTTTGCGGGTCCACCTGCAGTCCTTGCTAAGATATTGAATGACCTAGCATGGTCCCTTCAGTCATTAAAAATTCACATTTTTCAGGATTGAGAGACAGGTTCATTTTAATGCATTTGTGCAGTACTTTGCCTAGATTAGTCATGGCTTCTTGAAAATCACAGCCATAAGGTGTAAAATCATCCATATAAATTTCTACAGCATCATGTACTAATTTGATGAAAATACTCAAGACTGCTCGCTGGAAAGTGGCAGGAGCATTACATAGGCCAAAACGAAGGACCCTATAGACAAAAGTACCCCAAGGACAGGTGAATGTGATCTTATCCTAGTCTTCTAGGTAGATTTGGGTTTGGTTCAAAATACTCAAGACTGCTCTCTGGAAGGTGGCAGGAGCATTGCATAAGCCAAAAGGAAGGACCCTGTAGGCAAAAATACCCCAAGAATAGGTGAATGTGGTCTTATCTTAGCCTTCTGGGCAGATTTGGATTTCATTGTACCCACTGAATCCATCTAGGAAAGAAAATTGTTTTCCCTGCCAGGCCATCTATCACTTGGTCAATGAAGGGTAGGGGAAAATGATACTTCTTTGTGGCTTTGTTCAACTCCCTGTAATCGGCACAAATCCTCCACTTAAGATTTTTCTTGGCAACTAACACTAAAGGGGATACCCACTCACTGTCGAAGATAGGGTAAATGAATCCTGCATCTAGCAGTTTTTGCAGTTCTTCTTTGACTATATCTTTAAGAGTTGGATTCATTCTCCTTTGTGGTTGCTAGACCGGCTTGCAAGCTTCTTTGATGTATATGCGGTGAGTACACATTGAGGGGTGTACTCCCTTCATTTCCTTGTAACTCCAAGTGAAGGCTTCTAGGTTTTCTTTTAACATGTTCCATAGCTTTTCCTCTTCGAGAGCAGAAAGGGATGGATTAATTTTCAAGGTTTTCTTTGGGCCGAATTCTATGGTTTTGAAACGCAGTCGCTTGGAATCGGCTAAGAAGAAGTCAATTGGATGATTGTTTTGGCTTTCTCTTACTTCTTCTTCTAATGGTAACAAACCAGGAGTTGGACCTTGGAGTAGGTGTTCGATCAAGTCATCCTCATCTTGCTGTCCTCCTCCTATGGTTGCTTCTAAAGCATAAATTTGGGTGAACAAACCTCATCTTCTTCCTCCTCCTCCAACCATAAAGGTAAATCATGCTCTAGAGAAGGTTGAGCAGCAAGGTATAGAATAGTTTCTTGGACATATGCCCATTCTTAATGGTCATATTCCCAGCTCTGTAGCTATGTAAGCATTGGTTGTGGCCAACCATGGCCTCCTAAGGATGAGAGGATAACTAGTGAGCTTAGCCTTAGGCTAGAGAGCTAAAACATCTGTAGGGTACTCCCAGGAGTCAATACAGACCATCACATCCTCCACAATTCCCTCAGGGGTGACTGTGGAACTGTCTCCAAGTTGTAGAACTATTGTGGTCTTCCTCAATGACCCTTGGAGGTTGAGTTTGAGCATGGTTCCCTTGGTCATCACATTAATGGCAGCCCCAATATCGATCAGAGTGTGTGGGACAATGGTGCCATTGATGTGCACATCTACTACAGGGCTTCCACGGTCCAAATATTTTGGACATATTACGTGCCCCAGCATTAAGTCGGATAGCTGCCCAATGACATTAATGTTAAGGGGATCCATTTTTCTTCTTCCGAGATGCTTGAAGAATTTCTCCTTAATCAAGTTATTATAAATGGAAACATATTTTATTGCCTAGAGAAGGGGGATCTTTACACAGATTTTTCAATTCTTCCAGAAGTTCAGTTTCTTCTAGGGTAGACTGGAGTGGTTGGCCTAATCTCTCAGGAAAGGGTGGATTTACCTTCAGGTTGCTTTCCTCTCTTTCTTCCTCAACCTCCTTATGTGGAAGGGGAGATTGGTTATATGGGAGGAATCTCCCATATCTTAGGTTAATCTCTTGGATTTCCATAGCATAAGTTAGATATGATGTCTCTCCATTATATACTTGTTGAGCCTGCCTATTGTTCGGGTTTGGATTTGGCTGGCTAGGCATCTAGGGTTTCTTGGGTGGAGTAGAGTGTAGGAGTTGTGGTTGGATAGGTGGTGGAGGAAATAGAGCTGGAGCATTGTTGTATTGGGACCTCCACCCCTAGAGTGGCATATTCCACTCAGGTTGTGGCAGAGTGTAAGGTTGAAATGACTGGCTGGCTAGCTGGGAATGATGTTGGGATGCATAGGACCAAGGAGGGGGTGTAGACTAGGAAGGATGAGTAGGGGGTACCCAAGAAGGTATACCTGTGATTTGGTTGGGGTTGTAATATGCATGGGATGACCCTTGCATGCCCTATTGGTATGGTCTAGGCCCAGGATGCCTCCTTTGGTTAATGTAACAAAAATTCTCAGCAACCCCTTCAGCTCCTTGATATAAAAATTTGAGTCCGGGTAACAAAGGGCACTTGTCTGTGGAGTGGTTCTCTTCATAGATTGAGCAAATTTCAATACAGTTCAATGGACATTCGTTCCTAGGATGCCTCCTGGTGCAAATAGGAAAAAAGATGTTCAAGGCTCTCTCTGCTTCCTCTTGCTTCCTTTTGATGTTCATGGTGTCCATTTGCAAGGCAAGGGTTTGCATCATCTCACTTTGAAATCTTCCAGCATATTTCCAATTTCACCCTTGATGGATGAGTTGGAAGATGATGTACTAGCCATAGGTTGACTACCCCTACCCTTTTTCCTGGCTGCCCTAGAATGGTTTCTAAAGCCAGTCTTGATATCCTCATAGGGTAATTGGTAGATATCTCCTCCTGCTGACAAGTGTAAGGTATCCAGAAGGTCTTCTCTTACTCCCCTGAGCATGACCAACTTTAGTGACTTAGGGTCAAGTGTGCACTTGGACCTTTTGTAACTGAGCTAGAATCTTTCTTCGTAGTCTTCTAAGGATTCATCCTGGCCTATGGTCATCCTAAAAATTTATTCTTTAGTATCCTTTGACCTACAGTAGTCCCGATATTTTTTGTTAAAAGCCTGTTGCATCTAAGCCCAGGTTGTGATGCTATCTCTAGGCAAGCCCATGAACCAGCGCAATGTTGCATCCTTGAGGGTAGATGGAAAAGTTTTAACTTTTGCTCATCATTCGTATAGTCATAAGTTTAGCATATAACTACAAACTCAAATAGGAAAGTGTCAGGGTCTTCTGTGGTCAGGCCATGGAAATGAGGTAGGGAAGAGGGGCTTATATTCTTCATCTTAGTGTCCCTATTGGTTTCCCTAATGGGGAAGGAACCCTCAACTCTCTCTCTATTCCCTTTGTCATTTCAGTTTTCAACCATTGGTTCAGTAGGAATGCGTTCCTCTTTTTATTCCTCCCCTATAGGTTCTTAAAATATATCAGGTTGCACACCTAAAGGCTCCTCCAGTTCACAACCACCAAAGAAGAGAGAAGGTTGGCTGCTGGATGCATTGGGGGTATTTGGCAAAAATTTCCCTAAATTGTCCATATTCCTACGAGGCATGAAAGGAAATGTTTTTGGGTTGGTTTTGTAATTTTTTAAGGTAGAAAGTACTTTGCAAAAATGAAATTGTTGATTGAGTGAAAATCACTGATAGAATGAAAAATCTACTTGTTGAATTGAAATTATACTTGCAGAATGGAAAGGAAAGTAGATAATGAAAAATGAAAGAAAGGAAGCTAGTAGATTTCTTTTTTAGAAACAAACTAATGGCAGAAAATTGAAGACAAGAAGTAGAAGAAAAGAAAGCAACAACCACATTCAACTCAGACACCTCCCCAGCAATGGTGCCGAAAAGTGATGCATGCCAGTATTGCAGCAAGGATGCTACAACTCCTTGGCTACTAGCTTTACTTATCAACCCAGGGTTCGTACAAACTTGGAGGTGACAATGCTATATGCACAAGTAAAAGTGAAGGTCCTACCTATTGTCACTGTTCATCTAGCGAGAGACCACAGGGGTTCCAAGCAAGACTTCTATAGATTCAAAAGAAGCTTGATTCTTTGATGGAAGAAGAGAAAATCTATTCTAAGAGAGCTACACTACTGTAGTAATGAAGAAAACAACATGTAATGCTAAATCACACCATATCTTAATTAACCATTTAAACAAATATGCTAAGCAGAATTGCTAAATCATCACTAACCTAATATTGTTGTCTAAGCTACAGAAGTAAAGAGCATCAAATCATACTAATGTGTAAGCAAGAAAACTAAACTAAATCTGTTTTCACTTTTTTTGTTTTTTAAGGAAAAATCAAGTATGTAAATTAATTGTTCTTGTGGATGTGATAGGTGGATGGAAGGTTATTGAAGATAGCTAAAAGGCTTATGGAGTGGTTGGATGGTGTGGAAGGGTCATAGGATACTTTTTGTGACTTCCTAGATGTTCACCATCAATTCGGCCTCAAAACAGGTCGTTTCAGGAAAACCTACAGGATGTACTAGAAACCTACACAATGATCCTATAGGAATTACAGGGAACCTACAGGATATGGCTGAGAGCTGATTGTGAGGTGTTGGGAAGCTTGGAAAAGGTGTGTGATGAATGGGACAGGGTGTGAGAAGGTCTAGAAACACTCAGGAATCAATATCTAAGCTCAGAGATGGCTAGATTCGCTCAATGTATCTAGGGGAATTTTAATGAAAAATGACAAAAAAACTAGTGAAGGTGATGGTGGAACAAGAGATGGCTAGGGTGGATGAAGTGGAAGGTGGTTGTTGGTGATGAAGTTTGCATCTCCTCTTGAAGTGCCTACTTTTCTTAAAACATGTGTGTTTTCCAAGAACTGTGCAACAAGATACATTTTCATAGACTAGAAAAGCATGAATTAATTGCCTATATTATGCATGAAGAAAGTGCTGAAGGGAATGAAAACATGAGTGAGATCTTATTGCAAAATGGAGTAATGGAAAAATATGACAACGAAATGAACCAAATGTTGAATCAAGACAACAAACTTCAAAGCTCATGCAAGAACTGGAAATCTATGTTTTTGGGGCTGTTGAAGGGTCTCTTCCTCAAGTCATGGTCCTATAGGGAGGAAGTGAGGCTGAGACACCTGCTGAAAACCTTATGGTGATCTTTTTTCTCCTTGATAACTTGCTAATTGAAAGAAGGCAAAAATGGAAGCAAACTAACATACAACCAATCTAATCTACACCGATGTAATGGAAATTCAACTACTAAGAAAATGAACAATGAAATTATGAATCTATGCTAGTATACATGTACTAAAGAGGAGCCTTGGCTACTAGGGTTGGGCCCTAAGACAAGAGCTTCAGCCCTCTGAGTTAACTTAGTGTTGGCTCAAAGAAAAACTCATTCTTATTATCAAAACAATGGATTACGGCAAAAACTATCACAAGTCTTGCAACTCGAAAATAGAATAGAATTTTACAATAAAAAATCTGAATCCTACTGAGGTCCTAGGCCTCTCTACTTATACATTTTAAGTCTCCAGCAACTTCCTTAAATTTAAGGAGGCTGAGCTCCCAAACTCAATATAAACTAGTGCTTTGTCTTTTACTTGCTCGGTTGCCTTCTAGTACTCATGATTTGGTTGTTTGCACTCCGAGCTGATGGAGGCATATTCGAATGGAGGGGTGTTATCCGGGAATAGTTTCCACTTGGATGCTGATATTACCACTAAGATGGGTGGCTATCTTAGAAACAAACAACCAAAGTCTACCATTGTTTCCTTTTATGAAAATAGACGAGAGGAGAACCAAGAGGGCTGTCAGACCAGGAGTAACTCCACTTTGGCAGAAAACTGATACATGTTTTATTCCATAGGTAACCCATTATTATATACAATAGGGAGTGATTGTTCAATTCATCTCCCGATGACTGTTCACCTTCCCAATTTATTTTATTTACATAAAATTCCCAATCATGAAGATCAGGTGTCAACATTCCCCCCCTTAATCTGAAGGGATGTTGGTGAGTCCAAGCATCATTCTGAATCGTTCAAGCTTTTCCCTTCCAAGTGCTTTGGTGA
>APFE031646636.1:38269-64232 GCA_000404065.3 Pinus taeda | reverse complement strand
AAGCGGAGAAAATAAAATGCTTCCTCGGTGATGTCTATCGAAATAAACAAAGGTGAATGGTGCAGGCGCATTCCACTCACATAACTTTGACGAAGGTATCTTATTCCAACCTGTTCCCATTTTCCTGTAAGGACGGGTTCGCTAGACTAGTCATATATCCCTCGCGGAAATCCACTCTATACCCAAGGCTTTCCTACCGAAACAGACCAGGGTGCATACCCCTGGGTTTCAGTCACACCTTCCTGAATCACTCGTGCTCATCAGGTGGATGGACTGGTGACCAATGAGACATTTCTTGCGTGAAAAGACCATTTAGGGATGGCATTTGACTATTTGCGATGTGTGATCTGGGAAATGACATTTGGTCCACGAGCTTGACCATTCTGCCTTCGCGCGGAAAACACATTACTCTAAAGAGTGAGGAGACGATGGCTCCCATGCAATAAATTTAGTCGCGTCCAAGGAGTAGATTATAATCTAAAGGTCCTCGAACTACCATAACGTTCATTTGAATTGTTTTCCTTCTCAAAGTAATGGGCACATTTGGAAGGATCCCTAAAGGTCGACTGGTTCCCTTGTCGAAGCCTGTCAAATTTCTCATTTCAGGGAAAAGCGATGGCGAACCAAGCGCTTTCCAAGCAGTTGAGGAGAGGATACTCACAGAAGCCCCTTCATCAATGATGGTACCAACCATGACCATTCTGTAAGATTGTACAATGATTTTGAATGTTACACTGGCTGGTAAACGGGGTCTGCCTAGTAGATTCCAGTCAAAGGAAACGACTAGGTTGCTTGGTGGTGCGACCGAATAGACTGCCAGATATGACTCTGATGAACTTCCCTCCTGCGATAAAGGAACGGGAGGACTGCCCCCAAGCTTATCGGATTCTATGTTGATGAAAAGAATTTGAACGGTGTCATTCTCTTTCTCTTCAGTGACGGTATCATTTGAAGATGAACACTTTGAAGGCAAGACCAGGTCAACTGCCGTATCGACCTTTTGACTTTTGTCTGGTATGGATTCAGAGGGTTCATTTTCAATGATAGATGCTTCGGCCGACCACAATGACGGGCCAGCCGTATTTTCAACCGGTGGAGGACTTGGCAAAAGTTTTTTATATCTAGGAGGAAGTTGTAGCGGTGAAACCGGACGATCATCCAAAACTCTTTTAGCCTCATCAAGGAAGGGACAATGGTGGATGGCGTGACTACCTTCACACAACTTACAAGGAATTTTAGGATTCCTTCTTTGTCCGTGTGCTTCACTTTCACTGGTTGATGGTGAGAATTCAACATGATCACCAGAGGTTGATGCTACCAGATTGTGCAAACGAGGAGACCAGTCCCTTAAGATTCGCGGGATGCAGGGACAATCTCGGTGATAGTGGCCTCCATTGCAAATGACACAAGGAGATTTAGGTTTTGACTGTGCAGTGTGTGAATTTTTGCTAGACGATACTTGGTTGCCCCCTTTCGATTTTGGTTCCTTTTTCTTCTTTTCCTTTTTCTCTTTCTCCTTCTTCTTCTTCTTCTTCTCAGTTACTTGAATTTTAGCTTTATCGGCTTTATCAAGTGAAGAGGAAGGAGGAGAGAGAGAATCAGATGAAGTAGAAGGTTGGGAGGCAACTCTAGTGTCATCTAGTTGCTGATTAGGCTGTTCAAGAATTACGGGATTCTGAATGACAGAGGTAGAGAAGAGCCAGACAGGCAAACCAATTCTCAATCCTAGAAGTGATAAAGTGGCCATATGGGGTGGACCAACATCTCCGCAAGAGGAGAAGGGACTAAGATTTCCTTCACGGGGAAATCCTTGGTTGGTAGACTCCATTTTCTCAACTTGAAGATCAACGAGGGAATTTGTGACGTTATTCGGATTTAAAATAAAAATTTTAGACGCTTGGACACAACTTTTTTTTTTCAATTTTAAAGAGTCGAGAAAAAACAAAAGATGACTCTAGTCGCCTTCGATTTTTATTGAGCTTGAAGTGACAAGTGCTGAGAGGACCTTTTCCTTTAAGGAGTCTGAAAAGGAGCAAAATGGACTTCTCTGGAGATCTAGGTAGAGAGGATTACCAAACCAATCACAAAACTACAGAATAATTTTTACGGTATGGAAGTCAATCTTCCCGAATGCTGTGTTTGGTGCATTGCGATCGATAGGGCGACAGACACGACTTCCTAAGGATAAAGGATGCAGCCTACTATGGTCTCCCAATATATAATCGATGGTATGTGGGAGCACAAGTCCGTACTGGCACTTGCCGTCTCAAAGTGGAGGAATCACCCAACCAACACTGAAAGCAATAGTTACCAGGTTTTACGACGCCGGAATACGTCTCTAGCCTAGACCTCTAGATGTTGTGCGTTAAGTTCCAAAGCGTTGTTATATTCATTGAATTTATTTTAAGTTGATCTTTCTTAACATTTTTCCTTTTAGGGTCACCACATGATGTATATATAATTCCTAAAATGCAGTCTAAGATGATAAACAAACTTTTTATCTTCTTTCAGCAATGAAAATCCTAGCTACTAAAGGGAAGAAAGTCAAGCATCTTTTCTTCACAGAGCACAGAGCACATGCTAAATGCACAGTCCTAAATCAAGCCAAGCAATCAAAATGAAAATGCACATCCATGTATTTTTTTTTTAGCTCTCTTAATGTGTAAATGACGTTAAGAAAGCTATGTGCAAAATTGAATTACTTTTCAAGTGACACTACTCAACAAAATTCTTTTTCAAAACGAAGAGAAAGCAAGAGATACACTTTGCGATTTTGAAATGGAAATTGCTTTTCGACACTTTAAAACTACTAATTCAAATCTTATGCAATAGTAACTGTATAATCGACTATCTAGAACAATGGGGTTTCTTTCTAAAACTGAAAACGACAGCTACGACACTTTTAGATCTAGAGACGACAGTTCGACTATGCTACTTTTGAAAAAGAGAACTAAAAATGACACACAATACATAAAAACATTTATAGTTCTTTATACTAAGGAGGCGGAATAATGCAAGAGAAGGGGGTTTTCACAGAATTACACTAACTACAAATAGCAAGACTCTTGAATAAGACTGAAAATAGTGAGAAAAATCCACAGTCGGAGGGTAAAGATAACCCTCCCTGACCATCACACCTGTTACACAGTGAACTCAGTATGTAGCGCACCTAGTACACTCGGGAAGTGCGATGCATACAGACTGCCTTGAAGGCAGGATGCGATGGTAGCAGTGCGAGACTTTGAACGAGATTTCACTCACATTTTGCAATCTAGTTTAGGTGTTTAGGCCGAATAAGTAAAGATCAGTGTATGTAAAACACAGGGGTGATCTAAGAGGTTACTAGAGCCACCACTTAGGGAAATTAGATTTCTTGCAGATCTATTGTTTAATTCATAAACAAAACACGGAGTAATAGACTGAAGCAGCATTGAATCTATAATTTGCATTTGTATAACAAATGCAGTTCGAAGGCTAGCTGGCTTGACTTCAGGCTCCGTCTGTATGTTTATAAAAGAAACAAGGATAGATAAGCTAACAAGTAATCTAGTCACTCCCCAGAGGAGTCGCCATTTTGTTATCTGGGAATAGTGTCCACTCGGATGCTGCTATTCCCACTAAGATGGGTGGCTATCCTAGAAACAAACAATCGAAGTCTACTATTGTTTCCTTTTATGAAAATAGACGAGAGGAGAACCAAGATGGCCAACCTGAGTCTTGTGCTTGATTTCCTCTCCTTCTTGATAGAGTTTCGCCGCTTCTCCTTTGTCTGCCCAGCTTCAAAAGAACCTATGGAATCACATCAACATACTACTATGCAAGAAACAAGGATCTAAATTCATGAATAATATAGGATCATATGTGTATTAACCATATAGATGCATATATAAACAAGTACACAAGAATATGGAAGGAAACAAGAATAGCTTTATTCAGATGAAAAGTAGCAAGGGGATTACAACCATGAGCTCTGACCCAACATCATCCTCCAGCGAGGAAGCCCTTCTTCACCTCAAGCAAAGCTAGATCACCCAACACTGTGAATGTACACAAGAAAACCAACAACACTTCTCTTTAAGATACAAAATTCCAGCTTCTGGATCTCTGTGATGAGGGATCCATATATAGATGATTACAGAGAGGTGAGTCATCTTCTGGGATCTTGATTAGTGTCCTCTCTCTGATAGTTCCTGCTTCCACTTGGAGAATGATGATCTCTTACTCATCCCTGGTCGAAAATGGGGTGGCAAGTGTCAGAGGGGAAGCTTCTGGAAGATTCCATGATCTTCCACCTCACATTTTTGTCCCTGCCATTTGTCCATTCCTGACCATTGCACCCTACAGAGGAGCAAATCAGTATGCATTGCACCTTGTACACTGGAAAGGTGATATGCATCGCACCCCCTGCATTGAGCTTTCAGTATGGTCCCGTTTTGACCATTTATGAGCAGGTTTCAGTGGAGAACTTCTGGGAGATGATGTAATCAGTTGACCTTGTTCCTTTGGGTAGTGAAGCAACACTTTTAGGGACTTAGGAGCCCTTAGTTTATGGACATTTATGATTGGGGATTGTCACGCAAATGAGTCGATCTTACGGACAAGATAGAACTTCCTAGAATCTAATGAAGACCTAATGACAAACAAACCAACCAAACATTATCTTTCTCTAAATGTGATTTATAAATAATGGCAAACAAATTTGTTTTAAGGCCTACCTCATGTCCAACGCAAGTTTGGAGATGCCTTCACTCCTTTGTTCCAAGTAAGTTCCTTTGTCGCAAACCTGCAAGCACAAACAAGGCAAATGATTAAATAGCACCTGAATAACCAATATTATAAAACATATTTAACATGAAAGTCAAGGAGTCCATGAAACAAATAACATGAGATACTTGTTGAGAAAAATGAGCTTGATTGTATTAATTCAAAAGGAGAAGAACTTTACAACCTTTGCCTTGACGCTGTACAAGCTCCTCCCAGGGTCCAACAAGAAGTCTCCTCTACTTTGACAAGCTTCACTCACTCCCCAATGAAGCCAAAAAGGTATGTGATCTCTCCTCTTAAGCTCAAATAGGAAGTCTTGATTTCACTAGCATTTACCCTCAAAAGTTCAGCTTCTAACCTCCTTGGCCACTGACCCAATGCCTCAATTTATAGTGCAATGGAGATCAGTTACCAGGTCCTCCTTCAAAGGGATAGAATCCTCCTTCAAAGGGATAGCTCCTTCCAACAAGGGATTAGTTCCTCCTATGATGGGATGCATGAACCACTTGGAGCGAACAATCCACGTAACAAATGCTTCTAGAAAACTCTAGAATTAACCCAAGATGAGTTTTTTAAGATAAAGATTGCGCCTTTTGACTTTTACAGGGGTACGCACCCTCCCCTTTACATACAGAGCGTATAAGTACGCAGATAACTTGAACAAAAGGTGCGGGCCCGCAGGCAAAAGTAAGAGAAAGTGCGGAACCAGAGTTAAATTGCTTTTTTGATGTCTTTTTCTTATTTCTCAAGCTTGTTTTGAAGAGCTGAGGATTAAGACTTGCTTAGGAAGCTGGTATAGGCGATGATAGGCCTACACCGGCTCTAAATAATCAAGGTGACGATATTTTTGTGTAACACAGTATTCTTGAGAGAACGCTTGGTGTTCTTGCAAATAAAAGCAATTAGAGATGGAAGACCATACCAAGTTAATACACTTGGCCAGTTTATTGCAACATTCAAGGAAGCACCACATAATGATCAAAATTTTCTTTGTGAACTCTATCTTCACAATGAGGCTATGCCTAAAGATAGAGCGATGAATATACTTCCTATTGTGGGTGATATTCAAATAAGAGCCTTCATCTCTTTTCTAGCTAATCAATTAACTTGGAAAAATGCCTACATGTCAGCTGAACATAATGAGAACAACTGCCTCCTTTGGATTCGAAATGAACCACACAATCCAGCTTCTTTGATTACACAGCATTGGAATTATGTAAGTAATCCAGAATTGGCTGACCATATAAAGAAGCTACAGGCAATGGTTTTGCAGGACTGTCAGCATTATGTGAAAACAAAAGGGGCACTGTCCGTTGAAGCAAATAAGTTATTCTGGGAACATTGTCCTAGAGAAAGACAGGAATACCATCCCTACAATCCCCTCAATCTCCAGGTAGCGATTTCACGCATACCTTATTATGTTAAATGTATGGAAAACTGTGTGGAGAAGTGGATCGGCTACCATTTTCATTTCCCTCTCTTATGGTTACCTAGTCAACAATATAAAGCTCATTATAAACTAACCAAGAAGGAGGATGTAGCAGTATGGAAGCAGATACAGAATGTTCATGGATTCAGAAGCAAGCCGGATGAAGCCTTCTCGAGCTACTGTATCAGCAACTTACACTGTTCATCCCAGTTCTCCGACTCAGATTCAGACTAAACGTTGCATGAGGACATGCAACCCTTTCAGTTGGGGGGGATGTTAGGACTCTGAATTGTCTACTTTTGACCCTACATTTTGTTATGATATTTCTCTTTTTAACCTATGAATTGAAAACCTTGATATCATTTTGACCTCATCATCCCAAGGTATGAAGTAACTCTCCTCACTTGCTATATGATTAATTATTCAACACATATTCATGTTATCTTTACAATTAAGCTTTGGAAATTGGCTAAGTCGCTGACAATTGATTGGAATTGTTCAAAGTCCACAAAATCATAATTCACAGTTGCTGCAACACCAGGGACAGCAACTGTGCAGTTGCTGCAACACCAGAAGTAGCAACTGACTAAAGCAGGAAATGTCTTAATTTGCAACAACAACTGTCTGAAGCTGGCAGGACTATACTTGGTCGATGATGATAAAGCATGATCAGCCAATTTAGCCACAGACGCGGGAACACCAGGAACATCATGAAGTGTTTTAAGGGACGGTTAAGATGTACCGAATCAGCAACAACAACAGAATAACCAAGGATAGCACGAGGACTCCGAGGAGATAGACGAAGACCACCCGTTTTTCAACAGCGGAAAGATCCGATTAACCAAGGATGACAAAGATATACATTGTTGTAACAATATGCTGTAACAGGAATCAATTTCCTATTTTTGTACAAAAGAATTAAACTGTAGCACAATCTATTGTAATATATGTCTCCTCTAAAGAGGAGACATCTACAGTTGAAAGACTAGCATGTGATACCAAATTATTGTAGTGCTGAAGGTCGAAACCTCTGTTGTAATTGAACTCTTGGCAGATGAATAAAGTTTTGTTCTGAGTAGTTTGATTTAATATTTGTGTGCAGGGGAATCTTGTGAGAGGGACAGGGCCCACCTTTTTCACAAGATTCACCCATTCCTTTCCTATTAAGTGTGTGTTATTTTTGTATGTGTTTAGCCTTGCTTCTGATATTTCCCTTTTGCTGATACACTATTCCTTTAATCGATTGGCGCTGTGAGAAGTGTGTCACCGGGGAATAGGATTTTTGGTGTGTATTGGTGACTGGTCACAGAGGCAGGTGCTGGGCGTCCTTATTCTAAGGACAGGGTCCTGGTCCTCAGTTACAAACAACCATCATTTTTCCGCAGATTTGTTACCTTTACTCAATCTCATTTCATTTCTGCAATAGTTTAAGACTGTTGTAACGCAGAGTAAGTGTTTGATAGGAATTAGATTTGTTGTACTACAGATTTTAATGCTTTTGAAATTAAAGTGCATACAGTATGAGGTCATCTTTGAAACAAAAGGACTTTCCTGGGTTGACAAATTAATGTGGTACTCGACTATTAATCAATAGCAATTCGAGCGACCAACACTAAAAAAATAATGCCTGCTTGCATTAATATGATGAATAGAGATGTATTACATTTGCTTTCCTCCACTGAGCACAACTTGCAAGTGTATAACCTATCTCTCTTCTCACTAAGATTCTCTAACTCAAACTTAGTCAATTGATGCTTCTTCTTGAGCCCCTTCCTTGTGCACTTCCTTGAGAAATTAGGCCGTTATTATTTAGGAATTTCTCCAAAATGGATTGCACAATTCCGAAGGTTGATAATTGGACTGATGCAACACTTGTACAATCAATACTAGTCTACAAATGATGTTACACTTCCTTGGAATCTCCACCACAACTGGGGAACTCGAATTATCTACATTCACTAGATATTTTGTGCTAATTGATCAGTTAACTGGATGATCACTAATTTTGACTAAACTCCCACTGCACAACTAACCTTCCACTAGTTCCTCCAACAGTTGGAACTAGTTTAATTGAAAAAAAAATTGAGATAAATAACCTTGAATACTAAAAATTATCAATCACGCATTCTTAATTGAACTCTAACTCCTCCAACTCAAATTTACTAAGTAAACTAGGTGAAAAAAGTCATGTCACACAAGTTAACACATCCATGTTGTTTGTTGATGTGGAAATTTGAATTTTCTCAATCTAATCAAGTCAAAATCAAATTGAGAATTTCTTGATGGATTTTTCAACACTCCCTCTCAACAAGAAAGGGATTATCAACTACCCCTATCATGCACCTGTGGAACTCGAACTTCCCTCTTGACAAGGCCTTTGCCAAAATGTCAGAATCTTGTTCCTCTGTTCGAATGT
This sequence comes from Pinus taeda, assembly GCA_000404065.3. Classification (NCBI taxonomy): domain Eukaryota; kingdom Viridiplantae; phylum Streptophyta; class Pinopsida; order Pinales; family Pinaceae; genus Pinus; species Pinus taeda. The sequence continues at coordinate 55,623 of APFE031646636.1, read as the reverse complement.
ATTACAGCAACATTATCTACCTCTGCACATAGTCCCGTAAATGGTGATACTATATATCTATATGATTGGATTGATCATGAAAAATAGGATTCTTAGAGAGCTTGATGCAACTCTAATTATCAAATTATATCACAATTGGATCCATCATCTGACCAAATAGTCTTGTTATCACCCTAAGAAACTCTACTAGGTTGTAGCTCAGAGATGCTCGGGACATTACTAATTCAACTTAATGTTGCAGATGGATGAATGGAAGGAATGATGCTTGTTCAAACCAGATAACCACTCCTACTTTTCTTGACTCCAGACATGCGTGAACACCCCCAGACTACAAGGCTTTAGACCACCAATTACTCACAGTTTAAGGATTGGGTGAACATGGAGAATACTGATCACACCAGCAGATGCATAAGACCTTGTGATAACCAGCTGCAACCAGTAAAGAGTTCTGCAAATCTAACTCCCTAATACGCAGACAGGATTACAGCTCTCCAGCATTAAGTGAAAAGAAACTTGAATAACACATTCACTGATATATACAAGATTCTAGCACAGAGGTAGGATGACAGCTCCTCTAATGCTAAACATCAAGAGTTCAAGAGAACTGCATAATAGGCACAGCCTAGAACAGAATAGGAATGAAAAGTGAGCAATTAACAGCAAAAGAAGCTTGTATTATTTAAAAATGAAGATGAGACGCTGCAAGTATCAAAGTAGTTACAGTCTCCAGAAGTTGAACCTTACATCAAAACAACAACCATCAACCTTGATTACATCTTGTTTCTGGGTATGTATAGAGTTTGAATACAAAGGCACTCAGCCATTCTAAGTATGGAGGGGTCATAATTGACCATTAACCACTTTAACTTCCTGGCAGAACTTCTGAGTGCGGTGGCTTACTGTAGTGAATGAATTTGATCCTTTCCTATGCTCTGCTGTCCTTCTCAGGTAGGTGGAGTGTCGTGTGGGATGGAATTCCATAACTGTTAAATGCATTCACCTGCTCGGGCTCTGTCCTTTTCTTCCTTGGCCATACTATTTGTTGAATGTGGTTGTTGAGGAGAAAATGTGTTGTGTACTGATAACTGGTCACCTTCGTCCTTTCGGGAGCATGGAATGGTTAAGGTACATGGACGGCACAGTAGGTGGAATAGCCAGATGATGGAGCAATATCGATTGTTGGATCGGGTGGGTAGACGGCAGAGATGAGTCAATAGGGATATCAAAGAAGGCGGGAGTGGGATGATCATGGGTTGTTGGATCTCGAGTGAACAAATCCAATGGTCTTCGGGCGGTGGAAGTGTACGAAGGTTGGTAGGCACAGATAGGTGGTAAGCGGTATTGATCGCACTGCGTTGGGGAGTTTGGTGGTAAAAGGGGCGACGTGTGATACCATTCAGCATGTGACACGTAGTGACAGAGGAGAGAGAAAAACACTTTCCATCACGCGCTAACGTGCTATCGCTTTGTGGGCGCGAAATGAGCGAAGGTCGTTCGATCTTGACGGAACTGATCGGACGGCGGAGGAGTGATCGAGTGAGTCGCTTTATCGGGTGCGACGAGAGTTGTCGGATCGGGTTTTTCTTTTGGTAGTTTTGGGCCTTTAAATAGGGCAATGTGCGATTGTGATCAGATGGCATCGCAATATCGCATCGGCGGAAGTCAAGGGGTGCAGCCTTACACACATGGATGTGATTTGTGATAGTGATTAAACCTAGACCCGATAAAAGAATTAATCATTTTTTAGGACTGACAGACGGGGAATGAGTGGTGCAAGGGAAGGGGAAAGTGACCATTATGAGTCCCTCTTGAGCATGAATTATACGACCGAGCTTGTATCTGATCCTCAAGTTATCAAAATATGTAGTAGAGCTAACAAGTCCCACAAGTATCTTTCTCATGTAGATCGCCTCACATGCTGCTTAACTTGCAGCCATGTTTTTTTCTTCTTCAAAGATAAGCACCACATATCTTTTCTTCCTGTTGTACTAGAAAATTGTTACAGAACCAACACTAAAAATTACACCTAATGTATTCTTTCGGTCTAATGGAAAACACACCCAATTTGCATTTGTGAAGCTACACAACTTCACTCCCTTTGTCTATCTGTACCATAGACCAAACTAGGTAGTACCTCTAAGGTACTGTAAGACATTCTTTGTTTCCTTCAAAAATAATTTGGTTTGCCTAACCATAACTTGGCTCAGCTGGTTGATTACATAACACATATATGGTTGTGTGTTCACAAGATACAATAGTGAACCCACTAGCTGCTGATAAATGGTAGCATCCACTTCCTCACCAGAAGTGGCATCCTCCTTCCTCCAGTTGGTCGTTAGAGGTGTCTCCATGGGTTTGAAACTCTCCATGTGGAACATTTGTAGTATCTCGTTTGCATACTTTCCTTAAGATACAAGCATTTCCCCACCACCTTTCCATACATCCAACCTCAGGAAGTAATGCATGAGACCCATGTCCTTCATTTCAAATTCCCTTGCAAGGCCCTCCTTGCAATATATGATAAAATTCTCATCACCAGTTAAAATCAAATCATCAAAATATAAGACAATAATAAGAAATTTACCTTCTACCAATATATTATAGAGGTTTGTATCCACTTCACTTTTGGTGAAGCCCAAACCGATGAGATATATATCGATCGTGGTGTACCAAGCATGAGGTGCTTGTTTGAGACCATATAATGCTCACTTGAGTCTGCACACATAAGAATCTTGATCAAAAGTATCAAATCCTTATGGTTTCTTGATGTACACCTCCTCCTCAATAACCCCATTGAGGAATATTGTTTTTACATCCATATGGTGAATCTTCCACCCCATCTTCATAGCTAGTGCAAGAATTAATCTAATGGACCAGTACCTTGCTATAGGAGCAAAGGTCTCCTCATATTCAATTCCCTCAACTTGAGAGTACCCCTTGGACACAAATATGGCCTTATACTTCTCTATGCTTAAGTATACTTCCTTTTTCACCTTGAAGATTGTTGAGGCAAATTAATTACCTATCATTTAACTGTCAACCTGGGGGTTTCATAAAACTTGCGAAGCATGCGTATTGTATATCCTAGAAATTAACTCTCAATTTAGATCAATCTAACTAAGAAAACAAATAACAACAAATCAAATTTACCTATTCTAATTCAAAAATCAATTCAAAAGAAATTATAGTACAATTATAGTACAATGCGCGGAAATGAAATTACATGAAATGAAAGAAAAAACAATCATTCTTAACCTCTCACACAGGAAAAGATATGAAAGCAAATAAAAACAATTGCTCTTAACTTCTAAAGCAAATAAAAACAATCACTCTTAACTTCTCATATAGGAAAATATATGAAAGCAAATAAAACAATTGCTCTTAACTTCTAGGTAGAAAACAAATAAAAAAAATCACTCTTAACCTCTAGGTAGAAATAAAATAGAAACAATCACTCTTAACCTCTCACACGGGAAAAGATATGAAAGAAATAAATCTTAATATATGAAAGCAATAAATCTTAATCTATGAAAAACAATAAATATTACACATTGTAGGTAGCCAATCCAAAAGCATGAGAGATGGAAAGTTGAGAGGCTCCAAATGCAAGCATAACCAAATCAAAGTGAACATCACTCATGAGCATGGTGCCAAATCCAGATTATATATTCAAAACATGAGCATTTCCCAAACTTTACATATGCCTTTCAAAGGAGAAAGCTCTCCTATTTATATAAAAACATAAGAAGCTACCTCATTAATGGAGGCCCATTATTCTCTCCCTAGATCCCTAGAAAATCTCATAGAGTTACAACTCAAATAGGTAATGATGAGACACATATCCTCTTTGACCTTTATCCAAATCTTCTTTCATAACTTGAAGATAATTCGAATTTGAGTATTGAAGGCCACACAATGGTGCCTTGGAAACTTCCAAATTACCTACACATGTCATGAAACTCAAGCCACTTTTAAGTATTACCAAGTATATGTCATTTTTCTAAATTCTAACCATTTAATTCACTTATAATACTAGAAATCATTAACTTTTGGAAAACACAAAGGTAACCCATATAATTATGAAAATGGAAGCTAATGAAAGGTTATATGGTAATGGAGTTGTGACATGTGTGTGAAATGGTGGTGATAAAGGTGAAAGTCGATGATATTTTTAATACATTTTGGAGACTCTACATCCCCCCGAACTGACGTAATTATTGCATATCCTCATGCAATCTACTGCATTGCTTACTCATGATTTTCTTTTGAATGAGATTGGCTTATATCATATTTCCTTAAACTTTGCATTTGATAGTATTATACAATTTTATTTCTTTTTGCAAAGTATTCCTTGTCATACATTGAATTGTAACATGTTTGGTTGGTTCTTGTGTGACAACCAAATCTTAATCGGTATTGGTTCTTGTGTTTCAATACCTTGTTTCTTTTTGTTGCAGCAAGATTCATTAAACATGTTTAAGAATGCATAAATCAACCATATAATATACTCATCATTTAGGGATTTATTTGCAAATAACATAAATTTTGAACCATAATGAAATCATAATTGATTAGGACAAGTATGTTAGGATGAAATGAAGTGAAATGGAATGAAGTGATATGGATGTGATAATAAATCAATGTCCCTTCCCCCCCAACTAAAGGTGTTTACAATTTTTTTTAAATGAGAAAGGAAATATGGTGAAGTATTTTCCAAAATTATAATTTCAGTATTCAAGTAATTCTATGATTAAAAGCTAGAAAAGAACATACCTTCAGTTACCTAGGAAGTGGACAAATTGTGCATATGTAGAGAAGTTGTAACTACTGTTGGATCATGGAATAGAATGTACAATTTCATCTGCTTCTTGGTTTCATAAATGATGGATGAGGTGGTGAAAGTGGATTCTTTATTGCTACTGCTAAATCTGTTGTATCTGCTACAAAATGTTGAAATGATATAGTCTTCGCCTACTACAAAACCTGATGGTACAATTCTAGTCATGCAAATAAATGTGTTGCTATCGAGCATGAAGAGAAGTCAGTGGATTATCAACCATTAATGAATGTCGTTAACCAATGCAAGGCAAACTCACCATTAATGTCAACGAGTTCCAAGGTATCTAAGTACATCTTGCAAAGTGTGAATAGATGAGCTGATGTCGAGCCATTTGCAAAATCTAATGATCAAGGGACATTGATATATTTCCATGATTGTCGACGAGAGAACTTGTCATTGATATATACAAGTCTCAAGGTACTAACAAGGACTCTAGCCCTAAACCTAGATAATGTATTGATATCGATAGGCCAAGACCTATTAGAAGGGAAGCATTATTAATCCTCCATCATCTAACGCGAGTATGAAATGATGATTTTGGAAGGACTATGAATAGAAAATTTGCATCAAGCAGGATTTATTCAATGGAAAGGAAAATGACAAGAGGGTAAATAAGTGAATGGAAGAAAAATGACAAATCAGCATATAGCCGCGCTGAATGTCTCTATTAATGGGTTAATGAATGGAAATTATGGAAAATGTGAATGGAAAATGTAAGTGGAAAATATGCGACACTTGCAAGGAAAATGGCGATGATGATGCTTAATGAAAATGCTTGGATAACTTGTGAGTTTGGAGAGGAAAAATGATGGCATTTATTGATGATAGAAATTGATTCAATTGGTTCATGTTTCTTGAAATTAGTTGTACAAAACCAATCCTGCATAATTGGCTTCCTTCAATTCTCCGATTTCCTTGGAACTTGAAAACAAACATGGAGCTAACATTGCAACAAATGTAAGTGTGTTCAAAGAGAAGTGATCAATTTCTCTAGGTACATATGATAAATTTGCATAATTAACAGGTTCATGACGTGTCTTCATTTCAAATGGTTATTCCAATTTCAAAATTGTGATAATAAATCCAATTTATAAATTAAAACAATTTCCTCAATTTATGTTTGAATCATAGCATTTCATAAATATAAAGAAATATTATTTGCAAATGTTTAATGATTCCTCCAAAAGAATCCTCAATAAAAAAATCGTCAATTGATCCTACGGATAAAGCGCCTTTATTGTTCTTCTTCTTTCCTACATCATGCTTGAAAACATAATCATTAGACAAATTCAACAAATTTTGATCATGATTTTCTAATTAGAATGCATTGTTGACAAATAGATCATTGAGTTAAATACAGAGCTGCATAATTATTGGTCAGTTGCAGAATTGTTGTTCAGCTGCATAATTGTGCAGTTTCTGTAGCTAAAATCCTGAACAGAATTTAGTACACACAACTATGCATTTTTGTTATGAACAAATAACTAGTCTAATCTTCAAATTGATCAAGTCCTCTTCTAGAAAAATTAACAAATAAAATTATTATTATTTATTATTATTATGATATTATTATTTTCTTGAAACTTGTATAAGTGAATCATCTCAAAAGTTCCCTCTTTTTTTTACTTTTTCTCTAATCATGATTGAATTTCAATCAAAAAAAATTTTCAACATGTCATCTGGCAATTTTTAATTCTCTTTGAAAACATAAATTAATGATATTTACAAAACTAAAAAAAAATTAAAATGAATGTACATAAAGGGGAAAAATAAAAAACATATGTACAAATAATATATATATATATATATATTTAAAAGCAAAATCAAACAAAAAAACTATAACACAAAATGTTATATAAAAACACTTCATTAAAAAAACAAACAAACAAATAAAAAAAACAACAAATATTATACAAAACATATACATGCATTTTAAATATTATACATGACATATAACATTAAAAAAATACAGTGTAACAACAAAATAAAACATAACAAAAATCAATGTAATAATAAAAACGAAATTGCCATGAAAATCATTTCATAGTGAAGGCCATCAAGTACAAATGTGAGGGCATTGATTGGTTGAGAACTAGCAACAAACAAAACTCCATATCTTACAACCTCCAAGACCACTAGATCTCTTGTGAATAACTTAGCAAAGGACAGCTAGGGCAATACCAGATCCTGCTCCTATATGAAGAATATTAAGAGCAACCTTATTACTTTCAAAATATCATCAACGATTGATAATATTCATGGTATTTTAAAATCATGGCGATTGAAGTGACTCTCATAGCCAAAGCCATAGTGAGATGAAAATGAACTGCCACAACTGAATGCAAAATAGGAGTGCAGCCTACAGTAAATGATCAGGGATTCTCAATTCAATAGGCCAGGATGCCCGACGAGAGTAAACACCACAACGCTTCACATAAGATCTCCATGGCAGATCTACCTCCTGTAGATCAGGAAAATCAAATTAGGGTTGTAACTGTTGTCTATGCATTAATTGAAAACCGTTTTTTTCTCATGCAATCTGCCAAATAAGGCTTTAAAGAACCTCGAATATCTCTCAATCGGTTACAAATTTTAGAAAATCACCATTGAGTAATATAATTAACCCCCTTCTGAGAAAAACCCACAATTTAGTTTTTCTAAATTCGTTTTCGTTTGGCCAGAAATCATGTTTTAAAATTATGTGTTGAAACTGCTACGCATTTCCTCTACGGTAACTGCTTCTAATGCTAGTGGAAATCAAAATCTAGCTGGTGGGATTCTAATCAAAATTTCATCTTTGGCCTCATTGCGGGTACTTGGCAAAGGAGATTCAACATCACACTCTTCAATGTTTACTTCATTTGGGGTTTCAAGATACAGTCTGTGCCCTTCATGCCTATTGGGTTGCTCGATTTTTCCATGGGTTTCTGATGAGAAAACTGTCAGATTTTATACTAGATCACCCATATGCACAGTATATATAGATACACTTGGGTGGTACTTTTCAGTGATTTTTGCTTATGGGCTCTAGGAAAATAGAGTCACAATCTGGATTGGTATTAATTATTGTAGGATACAAGCTCTCTTTAGTTTATGATTTAGTATATTGTTCATCATGGAATGCAAAACCAGTTTATAAGCTAGAATAGTTACGTATAGATTCTCCCCCTGATTGAGTGGAGCTGTGAGATCTCGAGCCTCTGTTGGATCTGAGAATAAACATCGACTTTCCATTGTCAACATTGTTATTAACTCAAGATGGATTGCTTGTGATATGAATTAAATCAGGCTTGGCTGCAGAAATGAGCCTTTTCGCAGCTTCACAAGAACGAATTAGAATGAGAATCATTTTATTCGTTGATATGCTAGATATGCAGGAAATTAGATCAGATTTAAAGCAAATATATATATTATATATATATATATTATATATATAATATATATTATATATATTATATTTATTAGGTCGCATGAGAGCTTAAATTGTCAATTTCTCAATTCTCTTGAAAAAGAAGAATTGATAATTTTTATTGAAAAATTACATTTCTCTTATTCAAAAACTGTAGAATTGTTTTTATTCTTTCTTCTCTCTCTCTCTCTCTATCTCTCTCTTCTCTATATATATATATATATATATATATTAATGTTATTTTTTATTATTATTGAATATCCAACATGATTTTTCTCTAAATCAAAATAATATTTTTTTTTATTGAAAATATTTGTGATGTTAATGAAAAAACTGTAAGAAAATAAATAAAATTCTAAAAGAATTTAAAGTCTAGCAACTTAAAAAAAAATGAAATCAAGAACTTAAAAAAAATGCAATCAAGCTTGATTTTATTTCCAGATTTATCTACTTGAAATAAATTCTTTATTTTTATTTTTATTTTAAGTATATGAATGTTTCCAATGGAGCCATTTACTGATTAGAATTTCTAGAACGTTCATATCCAAATTTGCAAAATGTACCTCATTGTGCATGAGGACATGAAAAATCATTTTAAGCTTTAGATTTGCCACAAAGATCTCTTGAAGAACGAATGATTGTTGTGGCGCAATCGCTTTTCGATACCATTCCTCAATGTAGTCCTTGTGCTCCAAAGAATATTTGATCTGCATTCTAGATCCTTTGTCCATAAATGGTTAATATCTATTTTTTTTATAAAAATGATATGCAGCTAAATGATTTATGCATCTACATGCTTTAATCATGCATCTAGAAAAAAAACTGAAAAATGAACTCTAGACTAAAAGCTAGATCCTATGCACACTTCCCTGGAAACGGTGCCAAAATGTTGAGGCAAATTAATTACCTATCATTTAATTGTCAACCTGGGGGTTTCATAAAACTTGTGAAGCATGCGTGCACTGTATATGCTAGAAATTAACTTTCAATTTAGATCAATCTAACTAAGAAACCAAATAACAACAAACCAAATTCACCTATTCTAATTCAACAATCAATTCAAAAGAAATTATAGTACAACGCGCGGAATTGAAATTACATGAAATGAAAGAAAAAACAATCATTCTTAACCTCTCACATAGGAAAATATATGAAAGCAAATAAAAATAATTTCCCTTAACTTCTAGGTAGAAATCAAATAAAAACAATCGCTCTTAAGCTCTAGGTAGAAAGCAAATAAAAACAATCACTCTTAACTTCCAACACAGGAAAATATATGAAAGCAAATAAAAACCATTGCTCTTAACTTCTAGGTAGAAAGCAAATAAAATAAATCGCTCTTAACCTGTAGGTAGAAATAAAATAGAAACAATCACTCTTAACGTCTCACATAGGAAAATAAATGAAAGAAATAAATCTTAATCTATGAAAGCAATAAATATTAATCTATGAAAACAATAAATCTCACACATTGTAGGTGGCCAATCCAAAAGCATGAGAGATGGAAAGTTGAGAGGCTCCAAATGTAAGCATAACCAAATAAATGTGAAGATCACTCATGAGCATGGTGCCAAATCCAAATTATATATTCAAAACATGAGCATTTCCCCAACTTTACACATGCCTTTCAAAGAAGAAGGCTCTCCTATTTATACAAAAACATAAGAAGCTACCTCATTAATGGAGGTTCATTATTCTCTCCCTAGATCGCTAGAAAATCTCATAGAGTTACAACTCAAATAGGTAATGATGAGACACATATCCTCTTTGACCTTTATCCGGATATTCTTCCATATCTTTAAGATAATTCGAATTTGAATATTGGAGGCTACACAAGGGTGCCTTGGAAGCTTACAAATGACCTACACATGTCATGAAACTCAAGCCACTTTTAAGTATTAGCAAGTATATGTCATATTTCTAAATTTTAACCATTTAATTCACTTATAATACTAGAAATCATCAACTTTTAGAAAACACAAAGGTTACCCATATAATTATGAAAATGGAAGCTAATGAAAGGTTATATGGTCATGGAGTTGTGACATGTGAGTCAAATGGTGGTAATAAAGGTGAAAGTGGATGATATTTTGAATACATTTTGGAGTCTCTACAAAGATCCATCTCGAACTCACAACTAATTTATCTGTTGGTTTTGGGACCACTTCCGAAACACTAGTTTTTATAATGGATTCATATTCCTCCACTATTGCATCAACCCATATAGGTTTCTATATTTTTTCCTCGAAAATGAATGGCTCAGTGTCTACAAGCTCAGATATTAGAGCCATGTAGCAAGTGTATTGATCAGGTGACCTTCTCTGCCTATGCTAATTTGAAGGATCACTCACATTCTCTCTTGCATCCTACACAAGTATTTCAACTTCCATGGTTCTTTTCCTTCCTTATCTAGATGTTTATGCTAGAGTGGTTACCTCCACTCTCTTCTCCTCAATTTTTGGCTGCTCCACAACTTCCTAAGGTTCCTCCTTTGGAGCTAAAAGCTCCTCTTCTGATGGGATTTGAATCTTCCTCCCAAGGGAGCACCACATTGCTTTCGCCTCATCAAATTTTTACATCCCTTTACACAACTGTCATTTTGAGGGATGACAAGTGCACATGGTAGTTGTGAGGAGTTTATGTGTAATCCAAAAATACCCCAATTCTATTGTCGGCTTAATTTTCTTCCTTGATTCTTTGGATACATGGAAGTAAACAAAGGCTCCAAAAATCTTGAAGTGTGACACATCCAACTTTCTCCCCAAGAAAGCTTCCTCTGTGTCATCATTCCTAGAATGCGATGAGGAATGTAGTTATGCAAATAGGCTACTATGTTGCATGCTTCAACCCACAAATTCATAGATAGACCTTTTTCATGCAACATCGCCCTTGCTGCTCCCATAATGTTACGATTATTTTTCTCAACCACCCCATTATGTTGTGGGTTGTGGGGTGTTGTCAAATCTCATCAAATGATTTATTTTGCGCATAATTTTTAAATTCATTCGACATGTACTCACATGCATTATCACTGTTGAGGGCCTTCACCTTCTTATCGGTTTCTTTCTCAACTAGTGCCTTGAATCATATGAACTTGGAGAATGTTTCATCTTTCTTTTGCATGAGGAAGATCCAACACCTTTGTGAGAAGTCATCAATAAAAATGACAAAATATTTGTTTATCGCAGTGGAGGATGTTGAGAAAGGTCCACACACATAAGAGTGGATCCTTTCAAGGACTAAATGTGCTTTGTTGTCCTGATCATGGAAAGTGGATTTTGTGTACTTCCCCAAAGTACATCCTTTGCATACATCTTGCTGCTCAAGTGCTCCTTTGGGAGGCCTATGGTTATTTGTTGCATAATATTCAAGGCGCCATGATGCAAATGGCCAAGTCTTCTCTTTAAAAGTTCACCAACATCGCGACCCTACACTCTCTCTGACTTTGTTCTTAATGAAGCATAGTATTCCACATCTAGTTTATACATGTTCTTCACATGAACCTTGATATGCTTCACATGTCCCATGCCTATGTGTCTCAAGAATTCTTTCCCTTTGCTAAAGATCACATAATAACCATAGTCTTCCAAAAATATAACAAATATGAGAATTTTCTTTAGGCCTGAAACCAACATGACATTATTGAGCCTGGGGGGGAGCCCAATTCCCTCTGAAAGGTAACTGTACCAAACCTAGTAGCACTATATCTTCCGTCGCCCACCCCCCAGCTCGATGTGCATATGAAAATATTTCTCCTCCAGGTCACTAAAAAACTGTTTACACCGTGTCATGTGGAACGAGGCACCAGAATCCAAGTACCACATGCTCCCCATCACTGTGTTAGCCATGCATGCGATAAGGGTAAAGTCAAGCTCAAACTATTGATCTGAAAATCACTCTTAAGTGATCTCAGTTAAATAATTATTGAATGAAGGTATTACAGACTCATGTGCTGGTGTGTGTCTATGTTATTTTAGGAAACGGATCGATCAAATTGCAAAATACACAGACACTGGAAGAATGGAAAACAGTAAGAGAAACACAGTAAGGAAACACAAGAACACAATGGATTTAATAAGGATTTCACCCTATTCTCCAGGGCTACGTCTCCAATTCAACTTTCAGTGGTGGCTATTTTTTTTATTGTGTCTTTAAAGCAGAGATTTACAATGAAGAGCTCAATTTGAGTCTCCTGAAACAGATAATGCTTGTTAGGGTTGTTCTTGGATTCCCCAAGCCACTAGAGTGCATAGAATCTTTCCCTTTCCAAGTCTTGACCTCTTTGGTCTTTAATGGGAGGAGCCCAATGTGGCACTCAATTCCCAACAGATCCTCATAGGGATTTGCTTGAACCTCTAAAGCCTTCTGTCTGCTCGATGTTGCCTTAGGTCAGCTCGGCTCTCTGTTTTCTGCTTCTTGCTTCACTGTATTTTCTTTTCTCTCGCTCTCTCTATCTTTGTTCTCTTCTTCTCCCCTTGTCATTCTATTCTTTGTCTGTTCATGGCTTAAAGCCAATCTATCCTTGACTGTTCGATTCCTCTTCCACCCCTTCGGTTCACCTGCTATTGTTTGTTTGGAGTTCCCTGCCTCTACATCATCGCCATCGTTCACAGGGAAGTGGCCACTTGTCCTCTCACAAACTGCGCTAGCTCTTCCTCGATGGTTCGATAATCCAGTTACACTGTGGAATGACTCATCTGCCAACTCAGCGGTCAAATCAAACTTCAGAATTTTACATGTTGCAGCTTAATTCCCCTGTCAAATCTAGTTTCTCCATCGGGCACAATCTCCGTAGTCAGATCTGGAGCCCCCAGATCCTATGTTGTTCGCTCATTTTGCGCGGTTGACTTGCTCGACCGTTAGCACGTGATGAGAGGCAGTTTTCTCTCTCATCTGCCAAACACGCATCGTGCGATGAATGGAATCACTCGTTTTCAGCCAAATCCACTTACTGCCCAAGGGCGCCCCTAATATACTGCCGGTTTTGAAGTGTGGGACCCACCTTTCGCCTGAGCACTTTCCCCACATTTTCTCGGCTTCCCATGCGACTGAGCACTCGGGGCCTTTCCTTCTTGAGGGGTTTTTCTCAACGATGTATGATTAGCACTAAGCGTTAATTGCGCATAAAAAATGGTCTCCATTTCCCGATCCAAGCTTCCCAACTGCCAGTTTTGCCTCTTGCACGATCTCCATGGCCCTCGGTCAACGTGCTTTGACCGAGGTCCTCGTCGTTCCTTGCTGACTGCAAACTGCCCCTATCTAAAGGTCTTCCTGATTGCTCTTTGCTCATAAATTTATAAGGTCTGTCCTCATTTGATACAATCATGGTACTTTGATAATTTTTCATGGATCCAATTCGGATCAACTGTGAAGCCATGGATTCACCTACTACTCCTCCTGAGTTCTTCTTGCTTGTGTTTTTGTGTGGAAATTTTGTGGCATAGTGCCTGAATTCATGATAATGGAAGCATTTAATTTTCAACAAAACTTTGTTCTTTCCCCCTTGGCTGGATTCATGTTTTGTTTGATATTTCTTCCCTTTTCCTTTTCTTCCTTTCTATCCAATGCAAAATTTTCTTCATCCTTGCCCTTGGATGAAGTTCCATCTCTGGTATTCTACTTTATTTCCTCTTATACCAAAGCAAACCATAAGCGTTCCTAATTAGGTAACTTTTCCTCCCATTCACTGAATCTTGGTAGCTATGCCAGCTCATGGGAAGTCCCAAAAGGGCTATGATTACCAAATCAACATCTAAAATAGTAACACCAACTCCTACAAGATCATTACAAACTTGTGTGAACCTGCTTAGATACTGCGAAATAACGTCATTCTTCTACATCTTGATATTTTAAATTTTATCCTTGAGAGCCATCTTCCTGTGGTCACTACTATTCTGGAACAGATCTTCCAGTTCCTACCACATTCCATAAGGACTTTCTTTCCTGTGGATATTGGTCACAATGTGGTCCCATACTCCCTCCAATATTATTCTCCTCACCTTGGCTACATCTTTCTTCCACTGAGCAAGGTTTTGGGAATCATATTTCGGTGGTTTTGCAACATATCTCTTGATGTATGGTAAAAATCCATTGTCATCTAATACCATCACCGTGTGATCCTTCCATGCAACAAAATTAGAGGTGCCTTCCAAGGCATACTCTAGCCTTAGTACATTGAAGGCCATGTTCTCAGCTCTAAAGAGACCTTGCTGCACTGAACTCCAAATTCGAACCTCCTGAGAAACAAATTCAAAATTCCTACTCTACTATGAATCCAAATCTGATACTATGTAGAAATTATGGTGTATATTTACAACTCCTCATGAAATTTCAATCAAAATCACAAGACACACACCTACTCTATTGGTCTTCGGAAGTTAATTCACAATTTAGATTAAAAAAAAGCCAGACATGTAATAAGAAATAACACACATGCACACAATAATTTTCTTGGGGAAATGAAGCTACTAAAACCCCCAATGCCTACTTGTATTAATATTATGAATATAGATGTATTGCAATTACTTTTCTTAGCTGAGCACAACCTGCAAGTGCATAACCTATCTCTCTACTCACTAGGAATCTATGACCTAGACTTAGTCAATTTTTTCCTTTGCTTGAACCCCTACTTCCTCGCACAATTCCTTGAGAAATTAGGCCCCTATTATTTATGAATTTGTCCAAAATGGATTGCACAATTCCCAAGGTTGATCATCGGACTGCATGCAACATTTGTACAGTCAAGCCTAATCTACAACTAATGTTACACTACCTTGGAATAAGCACCACAACTAGGGAACTCGAATTCCCTGCATGCACTAGATATTTTGGACTAATTGATCATGTAACTGGATGATCACTTGTTTTGATTGAAGTCCCACTGCACCACTGACCTTCCACTAGTTCCTCCAACAGTTGGAACTAGTTTAATTGGAAACAACTTGAGATAACCCATATTGATTGCTAAAATTAGAAATCACACATGCTTAACTAAACTCTAACTCCTCCAACTCAAATTTACTCAGTAAAGTAGGTGACACAAACCATGTCACACAAATTAATTGCATCCAAATTGTCTACTGATGTGAAAATTTGAATTTTCTCAATTTAATCAAGGAAAAATCGAATTGAGAATTTATTATTGCATTTTTCAACATTGATGATAATCTGAATCACATCCAAAACTTCTAGGTATGCAATTCTTAAAAAAATAAAAATAAAAAAAAAATTGGATCCCTAATGTCTCATTTACCACTTTTGTCAAACACATGGAATGAATAATTTGAT
Source organism: Pinus taeda (assembly GCA_000404065.3). Classification (NCBI taxonomy): domain Eukaryota; kingdom Viridiplantae; phylum Streptophyta; class Pinopsida; order Pinales; family Pinaceae; genus Pinus; species Pinus taeda. The sequence goes on along the minus strand of APFE031646636.1, from coordinate 40,087 downwards.
CTACAACTATACATAAGGAAAGACAACCTATAATTATGTTGCTAAGAGTTTTTCAATGAATTTTAAGGATTTTTAAATCCACCATTTGAGTTCTTGCAACATTTTACAACCTGCAAGCTACTTCCTTTGACATAATTTAACAAGCTTATTGCAGCCACTGCTATAATTTGACAAACACGTGGCAACCCAGAATGCTACAACCATTAAGGTTTTCTATCAAAATGCTAATAGTACTATACCAAAAACATTAAATTATTAATAAGAATATGAAACATATGTCGTAACTGAAAATTACCTCAAAATTACGTCAAGACTTTGATCTTCCAAACCATATTTTAGCTGCCTTTAGTTTTTCATTTTCTTTTAAGGATTGATCATGTAATTCCTCTAGGTATACTTTGTGTACATGTCCATTTTGTTAATTCTATGGTAAGTTGCAAGTTAGCACTTATTCATGCATAAATATATAAATTAATAGCAATACTGATTTATGGATTTTGCCAAACAATTTGAAAAAATACCCTGAAACCCTTTCTAAAATACATTTAATTACCTATTTCAATTAAAACAACATAACTCCATAAGTCATGAAACTCTTATCCAACCTCTTTCACAATTCTTCATTGTAATTATTGTTAGCAATATTTGGCTTTTTCTTCCTCGGTTCACTACAGTACCAAGGTTAGTACAATAAAATACACCAATAATATTTCCAACTTTAAGTGTAAGCATCCATACATATATACTACTGTTAGTCTTCATTCTCAACTTATCCAATAATCTTCCAAATAACATAAGCTTAAACCAAAGTTACATGCTTACAAAAATTAAAATTTCTACAATTCTTTATGCTAATATTATACTAAAATTTCTAGGAAATTAAATTTATACTTGATGCGATATTCAATTCCAATTGATGAAATCATGCTCTATCGTTGATTACTTAACCAACTTATTTGAACCATTTGGTTCTCCTCCCAACCATATGCAGGAAGAAATTCTCCCCCTGGAAACCCCCGAGCTGTATAAGATCACAAGGGGTACCAAAATATAAAAGTATAGAGATATACAACACAAGTTGAGGAAGATAAATTTCACTTCCTCTCAATACCACTCATGTTCAACTCTATTGGGTAGAGCTACCTAGTAATTTATATTAGTATTTGGCTACTCTCCAAGTCTCTCACTCCCACAATCTTCTACAAATCTATCCAACTCTTGGTATCAAAATGCAACTCTTCCCTCCCCAAGTGAGAAGACATGAGACACATATATAGGAGGAGCGAAAAATTCTTGTCACAAAGGAGTAGTAATATGCATGCCTTGAGGAAGAGTGTTATATGATATTTACAATTGTAGACAAAAGTAAATCCCGTAGGTTTGGTGGCTAAACTTGTTGGCATTATGATACATATGTTGTACTTGATGGCAACCCGCTCATCTCAGATGATAAATTATAGTGCAGCAAACTTCATGCACTTTCATGAAGATAAAAGTTTATTTCATGTAGAGAAACGTTCACGCACTTTTATGCAGAGAAAAGTTTATTTCATGTAAAAATTTCACACACTTTTATGCAGAGAAAAGTCTATTTCATGTGGAGAAAAGTTCACGCACTTTTATGCGGAGAAAAGTTTATTTCATGTGGAGAAAAAGTTCATGCACTTTTATGCGGAAAAAATTTTATTTCATATAAAAAAAAAGTTCACACACTTTTATGTGGAGAAAAAGTTTATTTCGTGTGGAGAAAATTTCACGCACTTTTATGTGGAGAAAATTTCACGCACTTTTATGTGGAGAAAAAGTTTATTTCATGTG
>APFE031646636.1:11518-30838 GCA_000404065.3 Pinus taeda | reverse complement strand
AGAGGGTTGTAGCTCTCTGCAGGTTGCAGCCTGCGTACTAGTAAAGGACTGCACCAGTACAATTGTAAAAAGAAGTTTCTAATTGAAATAAGATAGAGACATATTACAGCAGGTGGTTTTTGCCCACATTGGGTTTCCACCTTATATCATGGTTTTCATGTGTGTGGCTTATGTGTGATGATCTGTTCTATTTTACTACACCTGTTTACTGTTAATATGGTTGATAATGTTTTAATGCACTCATTAAGGATCAAATAACTGAATCATAAGAAGTTGTGGAAGTAGCATATATGAATCTGAATATGGAAATGAAAAAGTTTTATTGATGTGATAATACTTATTCACCCCCCGTCTTAGTATTATTTCCAACAGATGGGAGAGTATTCGGTTCGTTTCAGCCCAATGATTTGAGACAAATGTACCATTTTCCCGAACCAGAGAAGAAGTATAACAAAGCATTTCTAGAGAAGTTCAGAGATGAAAATGAAACTGAGTTAGTGCCTATACGGGAATGGAGACAAAACCCAGCGAAACACAAACATGAGTCTGCGGGTAAGTACTCTGTTGATTCCTTGTGTTCTCCTTATTGTTATGCTGGAGCTATGATGTGTCGAATTTGGGGGTTGCACGACTCTTCAAAATTTTCCATAGAGATGGTACCTTTAATGGAAGCAGCATGCAATAGTGAAATCATGGATTGGGGAAATATATTATCTGATAAATTAGCAACAACTATTCTTGAGTTCAAAAACAAATCCCGTGTTACTGATAGATTCGTCCCTCCATTTTACTTTAGTGCCTACATCTTAGACACCCTCTGTTTTAATTCTGAGTTTCTTGTGCTAGGGTGGAGATGGACTCCAAAGAACCTCATGCCCATTCATATCTATCACCAGAAGTTGTGGAAAGCCCATTATAAACACCACCTATATCAAATCTACAATGGATTAATGTTACCTATTTACTATGCAATTTTTGATAAACCTGCTCCTAAGATTTCCTCTCAAGAAGAGATTGACCTGATAGCCTTAGGAACCTGGTTCGAAGAAGAAAAATTTACTTATGTAAGAGTTTTCGGCAGTCAGGCCAGGCCTCATGTCCTCCCCTTGTATATACCAGACAAACTATTGGCTCGAGAGATATCATATCAGCTTACATCCGCATCAGCTACAAGGACTCTACGGAATTCAAAGAAGCAAGTCTGGCCTCCTTTTCCTCTAAGGTGTGGCATCTACACTCTGCATGACTACAAGCATGCAGAGAAAGAGGCGGAAAATATTAATATACTGAATCTCACCACTCTTCCTAACAAATGCTTTGATCCAAACAAAGTCGTCTATAATGTTCTAGAGCAGGCCAAACTCACTAAATTTGAACATAAAAAAAAAATGAGTTTGATGACCTATTCTCCTCGGCCGAGTCGCTATTTCAAGTGTAAGCGATAGCTAAAATGAGATACCACGACGACGGGTTAGTTGAATTTAACAAACTTAGAGAGCAGAGGTTGCAAACTCTGCCTCTAGATTTGTTAGCCACTACCTTGATGACACAGTCAAGCGAGCCTGAACAACAACTTACCAATGAACCTCCTGCTACATCAGAAATTTTTGAAGAAGTCCAAAGAAGAGAGTAGGAGGAACTTTAGAGGAAAGAGCAGGAGGAACTTCAGAGGAAAGAACAGGAAAAAGCACAAAGGAAAGAGCAAGAGGAAGCACAAAGCACATAACAAGAGAGAATACGTGAGGAGGAACATAGAAGGTAGCAGGAGCAGAGCAACAAGGATGTGAATGTAGACACTCAGATTGACCTGAGATTGCTCCAGGAATGGCATTAATTTGATTCAATCATAATAAATCTTGAGAGCTCAAGGGATGCCAATACATCCAAAGCAGCTGATACATAGGATACAACATCAAAAGAGGTTCTAAGTGAAGGAACCAGCGGTATACCCCCTACTACAGAATTAGAAATAATTCCCAAGGATCCTTCGGATCAAATCATTTTGCAAGTGGAGGATATTCCTCCATTGGATTTCTTCTATAGCCCAAAACACAAGGTTGTAATAAAGAGACAATGGAAAAGGAGAAGGATTGATCAACCTTCCTTGTTCCCTGAACAAACAGTGACATCCAATGTAGTTTGGAAGGAGGAATTCAATCCTTCCGATGACCTGACAAAGTTGTCCCAATATGCTGGAGCCTATTCGGCGGCCACCATGCACAAGGCATCGGAGGTGAGAAATTTGTTAAAAGAAAAGGATCAGGCCATCGCTGGATTACAAGCACGGCTATCGGAGGCACAACAGAAAGCATAACAACTACAACAACAATTGTCCATGCAGCAACAGTTAAATAACCAACTGAACAAGCAGTTGCATGAAGAGAAACAGAGGGCAGATTCGGGTGTGATTCAGAGACAGAAAGAACTATTGGAGGCATTAGCAAAATTGAAGACTATGAACGAACAAATGGTAAAAAAAAAAGATGAGCAAATTGCTCAATTATCAGCTCAAATAGAGAAGTTCAAGAGTCTTCCCCAACCTGCCGATTTCAGAGCAGAGGCAATACAGATTAATAAGGCAATGATAACAAAAATAAGATTGTTGTGTCATAAAATTTATCAAGTTGAACCTCTATGTGACATAACAACATCTATAATAGATAAATCAGTTGACGCCAGACAGGACTTAGAGTAGGCCGATGAGACCTTAACAGATTTTCTTATTTGGCAGGACACTAATGAGGGACAGATAGCAAACTTGCCTAAAATCTTAGAATCCCATAAAGAAATTCTATTCATGGAGTGGCAGTCCCAATTGATGAAGGCAGAGAGAGTGGTTTCTAGATGCAAATTATCTATGAATAATTTGATTGAATTGATTAACGATACTCTCTATTTATCTAACATGATATCTCAATGTACACCAGGTAAATTACTATCGGCCAAAACATTGGAGCAATCATGTTACCAAGAGTTAGAAAAGAATGGGAGATTGATCACAAGGATTAAAAGTTTAACTTGGGACACCTATTGGTTGTTCCTAGTAAAACCATATAGCTAGAGAGCCGCCCTCAAGTGCCTAACGGATGCAATCAGGTGTATCATTCCCGATATACATGATGCCACCTATTCTTCTCAAATCAATTCTCATCTCAGCCGCAGTGTGGTCCACTTTATGTATTTAACGTCATAGCTCCAGATAGGGTAGTACAAGAATGCCACCTATTATTCTCAAATCAATTCTCAAGACGTGCAAGAATTTACCAATATTTTTCATACCCTTCACACGAAGTTGGGTATCAAGGATTCTGAGTGTCATTTGGTACTCAAATACCGCAGTTTCCTACACAGGTACATCCAGGATCGAGCAGAAGTTTAAACAGAAGAAGCGAGACTTTGGATCCTCGAATCCGAAGCAACAGAAAAGCATCCCCAAACTACATAACCAAGGCCAAAGCCAAGGCAGGGTGACCCAAGACAACTCACTAATTCCGCAAGAAAGTAACCCCACCATGAAGTCAAAGAAGGACATGGGAAAGCGGTGTAAGTTCCATAAGAGCCCCACTCACAACACAAGTGAGTGTCAAGCAAAACAATTGCTGGTGGCCAAGTTGAAGGCTTCAAAATCAAAAGCATGTTCTGACTCTGAGTCAAAACCCAACAAGTGGAATGAAAAAGGGAAGAAGATTAATGACGTGGAGCTGAGTGCCACTGTCTCCACCACCAAGATGTAGAAGAATGAACCCAAATATCTAGAGGAGGGAGAGCGTCTCTTCCACTCACAGATGTAAGTGAAGGGTTCACCACTGCAATTCATTTTCAATAGTGGGAGCCAAAAGAACCTCATTTCAGTAGAGTTCATGAAGTGGTTGGGCCTATGGACTACACCACACCCACAACCATACAGTATTGGGTGGCTTCACCAAGGACAAGATCTCTGAGTCAGCCAACAATGTCGCCTTGCCTACAGTATCAATCCCTTCACGGATGAGGTATTGTGTGATGTTGCTCCTATTGACATTTGTGATGTATTATTAGGAAAACCATACTTGTGGAAGCGATATGTTGTATATTAGTCTAGACCTCGCTTTGTTATTATTTCTTTGGGTAATACATTATATAGGATACCAAAGGTAGCCCCACCTACTACCACCTCTTTGATCTCTGTTAAGCAATGCAATAAGATCATCACCTAGAATAGGAAATTTATTTTCTTTCTGGTTTGCTCTCAAAGTAAAGGGAATATCACAGCCACACCCATGGCCCCCGAGAAGAGTTCCTCCACATAGCAGAAGCAGGTGGATACAATCATGGAAGAACACAGGGACATCTTCTCCTCACCCACAGGGGTACCCTTACACTTTTAGATTAAGAATTCATTCGATCTGACTCCTGAATGACCGATATACCACCACTCCATTATGGAAAATTCCAAGTACAAGCAACCACATGATCAACTTGGGTGGCACACAAGTTTCAGGTGGGCGACAAAGTTTGGTTGCATTTGCAGAAGAACTCTTTACCGAGCCCATCGAAATATTAGACCACTCCGATATGGTCCTTATACCATTGCCAAGGCCATGGGAGACAATGATTTTTAGGTCAGCATTCCCCCATTCCTTGGCCTACATCTAGTGTTCAATGTGGACCACCTTTGGCCATACTTCCCACCATTACTAGACACATTGCAAAACAACTCACACCAACAAAATTAAACCCAGATTGCATGGGCACACAGGTCAAGAACACTCGCCAGCAGAAGATTCAACTATATCAAGTTGTGAAAGCTGGCCAACTCCTACACTGAGGCAAGTGTCTCACCAGGGACCAAGTTTAGCAGAAGGTTCCCCATCTCATGGAGGCACTCAACACAATGGGGACCATTACTTCCTAAGGGGGGAGGAATGATCCAGGGGGATATTAGTGGCCACCTACCTATTCCACTTGGACCCCCACCATTGTTTCTTTCAGTTTTTCAACTTCCTTATTTGTAGCACACTTTGCTATTTTTGGTAGTTTTTTAGGTCCTAAACTTCCAGAGCTGTTTTGAGGCCCTAAATGACGTTTTTTTTAGGTATAGATCAATGTTGGCCACTCAAAAGTTGTAGTCCTCTAATAAAATTTCTAACATCGTATTTTGCATGTCAAATAGAGATCATATGCCAAAGTTACGACCTCGGGAAGTTGATGTACCAATTTATTCAAATGGGGCCCAAAGTTTGGCACTTCATCTCCTAAGTTTAGGTTTTTGGATGTTTAGGATTTTCCATTATTTTTCAATAAAAAATAGACATTTGAGCCTCATTGTAACACAGTTCATAGGCATGTAGCTGTCACATCTCTTCTCAAAGACAAGCTACCATTTCCTGATCTAGTCTTATTTCCATTATGTTTGTAAGCATATTTTAGTATTTGATATTAATGAAATAAAGTGTTATTTGTGCTGCATCTCTGTATTTATGGTTATATCTATAATTTGTTGCATTCTTTTTTAAATCTAGATCGGGGATATCAGAGTGGTCTGCGCTTTCTCTGTTTTTCTTTTCATGTCCCCAAAGAGGTCGGGATATAAGGAGTTAGGGCTCAAACTGGTCAAACCTTTGCAAGAGCGGCCTCCCAAATCTTGATGACCTCCCATGGTGAAAGAAAAGAAATATGAGGGGGCAGGTGATCCTATCAAAATATTGCTCGAAGAAGCCCTCAAGCGACAAAGGAATGCGATGATGGACAACTTTTCCCAGATCCTTCAACGGCTACCCAGGGGCGACATATGTACTTCTAACAGCTACTCTGGAAGTGCCACACCCTTTAAGGTACAAGTTAACTTTGACATCCCCATATTTGAGCACCAGATAGATGCATATGTCATAGATAAATGGTTGAATATGCTAGAATGATATTTTTGTTCATGATTTTTCTAGACACGAAAATATTACTTTTGCACTTCTCAAAGCTGCCCCCCACGTCAAGGACTGGTGCGAAACCTACTGTGAGCAGAAAGATGAGAGGGAACCCTCACTATTTTCAGCCACACCCACTTAGAATTCTTTCCAGGATGCCATCAATGAGCAGTACTACACTGTCAGAAGCTATGAGGATAAATACATAAAATGGACCACGTTGCGGCAGGGAAGGGACCAAGACATGTCAGCACGAATTTGGGTATCGGGGATTCTGAGCCACATTTTGTACTCAAATACTGTGACTGCTTACACAAGTACATCCAGGACAAGGTGGAGTTCCTGGACATCTCTTCGCTCGGCACGGTGTACCGTTACGCTGTCAATATCGAGCAGAAGTTTAAAAAGAAGAAGCGATACTTTGGATCTGCGAATCCGAAGCAAGGGAAAGGAGTCCCCAAACTACAAAACCAAGAAAAAAGACAAGGTGGGGTGACCCAAGACAACTTGTCGATGCCGCAAGAAAAGAACACCACCAAAAAATCAATGAAGGACACAGGAAAGTGGTGTGAGTTCCATAAGAGCCCCAGTCATAACACAAGTGAGTGTCGAGCCAAGCAGTTATTGGTGGCCGAGTTGAAGTCTTCAAAATTAGATGAATGTGTTGTCCTTGATGGCAACTCACTCAGATGACAGATCATAGTTCAAGCTCTCAGAATGAATAAAAAGAGGTATACGCAGGTTCACCATTAATCAAGCCGCGTATACACATGGGTTTGTAGACCAAAAGGCATGTATGTGTATACATGCACGTTCACGCAAGGAAAGACGTGTACATGTTGGAAAACTTAGTTTTGGTCCATGGTATTTGGTCCATGGTATTTTGATCCATGGTATTGGTCCAAGGTATTCTGTCCAAAGTATTGACCCCAGTTATTTGGTCCAAAGTATTACTTCTAAGTGGTTTTGGACCATGGTATTGAGTAAGGCCTAAGACTATAAAAGGAGGAGAAGATCATTAGGCAAAGTCACTCAAGTATTGAATATCTAATGAAGAATAAGATCTAGAATATAGGTCTTTGGGTTATGGTGCATAGCTGGATCTGAATCAAGGACGAACCTGAGCGCTTGATGAAGGATAAGTTCTATTGATGGGTCAAGATCTTAAGGCTTGAAGATAAGTATCTTTGTGTGGTTTTGATCTTTTATAAATGGCGCATGTCATAATCTGTAAATCTAATGATCTGGGTAAACTGATGTCTGAATAGTTGTAAAGGTTAAATCATCTTTTATAGGTCTATACACAGGTTCATTATAGCAAAGGCATGTATACACGCTGGTTCGACATTCCAAAAGTGCGTATGCGCAAGTTTTCCTTGATACAAGTGTGTATGCATGCAGGTTCATCACATTGAAGTAGCATACACCTTATAAAATATGTTTTAGCTACTTCTGATTGTTGTTGCAGTGTTCTGGGTTCTGGTTACTGTTACTGTATTCTGGTTACAACATTCAAAGAAGTGATTATTTGATTCAGTTTTGGTTGGTGCAAAGGAGATTGATTGATGCAGATATATTTTGATGGTTGATTAATGTTATTGATGGATCCAGTCTGAAAATTTATGAAACGTGGTCCCTAGAAGAAAAGAGAAGGTTGTAGCCTTCTGTAAGTCAGCACCTCGTACTACTACATCAACTAATGCAAGAGCTAGGGGGTTGTAGCTCCCTTCTAGGAGAAGCTGGAGAATGAGAGAAGGTTGTAGCCTTCTGTAGGTAGAAGCCTGCGTACTGGTATAAGACTGTACTAATACAGAAATATTGTAAAAAGAAATTTCTTATTAAAAGAAGATAGAGATGAATCGCAGCAGGTGGTTTTCACCCACATTGGGTTTCCACGTTATATCTTGTGTTCTTGTGTGTGATTGTCTGCTCTATTTTTACTGTACCTAGTTACATTTACATGGTTTTGATGCATACATTAAAGATCAACATCTGATGAATTAACTAAATTATAAGTCTGCAGGATATACGCTAGTTTCCTTAACTACAATTGCGTATATACGCAAGTTTCATTAACTGAAGTAGCGTGTACAATTCTAATTGTGAAAATAAATATTATTGACTTACTAATATTGATCACCCCCCCCCCTCTTAACATTATTTCCAACAATTGGCATTAGAGAAGGTCCTTCAGAAGAAGCTTGATCGCTTGAAGGAAGATCTATCATCATGAGCAACTACAAAAGAGAGGCATCCATTAGATCACCAATCTTTGATGGGAGCAACTTCGTCTATTGGAAGGTAAGAACCACAACCTATCTTCATCTCTTGGAACAAATGTTTGGGAAATCGTGGAAGGAGGATACACATTTCCATCAGTAATTCCTACAGATACGGCAGGTAAAAAGCGATATGAAACAAATGCCAAGGCTATCAATACTCTATTGGGGAGTCTATTAAAATCAAAATTTGTCAAGGTTATGCAGCTCAAAACCACCAAAGAAATATGGGACAAGATCATCCTAAGCTATGAAGGAGACGATCAGGTAAAACGTGCAAAACTACAATCTCTCAGAATTCAATATGAAACTCTCGGAATGCACAATGATGAAAGTATAGCTCATTAATTCTTATGTATAGATGAGATTGTTAATCGCATGAAAAACTTGGGTGAAGAGATAAAAGAAGTTACTTTAGTTGAAAAGGTTTTAAGATCCTTTTCTTCTAAGTTTGAATTAAAAGTTTCTGCCATAGAAGAAAAGCGAGATCTTCAAAGTATCACTATGTCATAGCTACACAGAATCCTAATTGCTTTTGAAATGAGAAAAGGGGTTCCATCAGATATGAGAGAAGCCACATTCAAAGCTTCAGGAAGAGGAGAACTCAATGAATCAAGACATACATCAAAAGGAGAGGAAGAATCAAACTTTGTCAAGAACCTTCAACGAGGTTCTAGAAGATTTAGAGGTAAACTACCTTTCAAATGTTTTGCTTGTGGAAGAGTCATTCATTATGCTGCCAAATGTCCTCACAAAGATAGGATTGATAAAGGTGAGGGATCAACAAATAGAAAACAAAGTGTAAATAAGAAGAGCTACTATACACATGAAGATAGCGATGGGTTATCAAATAGTGATGAAGATGAAAATAGTAATGATTATAGACTTCTGATGGCTTTTGAAGATGATGATTCCTTGGATGCTTTAGATGAAGATGGTCTTTATGAAGGAATTTCTAAACTTAAAATTTGTTTAGAAGAAAAGAATATGATCATGGATACTCTGACATTCCAACTTGCTGAAAGGGAAAAACACAATGAAAAATTAGAATGTGAAATTGTGGGTCTAAGAAAAGATATTGAGAAACCAAAAGCTCTCAATCTCAAATTTGCTAAAGGATCAGAAACTTTAGATGAAATTATCAAAGTGAAACATTCTCCTCTAATAAAGACAGGTCTTGGATATACTGAAGAATCATCTCAAACATAAAAGCTGCCAACCTCCAAAAGCTATCTTGATGCAACAAGGAGAAGTGAATAGTTTGACAATCGTCAACAAAGGCACAAAGCATATCACTAGGTAAATCAAGTTCAATCTACCTCAAGGATGAATAGAAGCTACAACCAACCACAGGTAAATCATACTCAATCTGTTTTAAGAATGAATCACCGGGACAATATATTCAATAATCGCAGGAACTACTTTAATGGCCAATGTTTTTCATGTTATAACTTTGGACACAAAGCTGCTCAATGTGTTGCTTACAAGACCATCATGACTAGAGAAGCACGAAATCAAAGGAATGTAACAGGGATCATGAAAAGGACCTACAATAAATTTTCTCCTCTTGAAAATGAAATAGAATTCTTTATCTCTAACAACTTCGGTCATGTAGATTCTGAATGCAGGAGCAACTTTCGGCAAACATCTCAGAAGGAGCAAACTTCATTCGGTTCCAAAACATGGAGAAAGAAAGAACCACAAACAGAAAGATGTGGTATAGCCTTGTATGCAGAAGGACAAGAAAATCAGTGGTATATTGATAGTGGATGCTCGAAACACATGACAGGTGATAAAGAAAAACTTCAGTCATATAGTGCCTTAGAAAAGGAAAAGAAAGTCTCATTTGGAAATGACACTCCTGTTGTCATAAGAGGAGAAACAATGATCAAAGGCATAAGAACTCAAAATAATTTATACATACTCAAGGGAGGACAATAACAGTGCTATCTAAGCAAAAATGATGAGCACTGGCTATGGCACAGAATATTTGGGCATCTAAGCTTCCCTCAAATAAGGAAAGCATGCAAATTCCAGGTTGTTCGCGATCTTCCTGACATTAGAATTCCAGAAAATACAATATGCAACTAATGTCAATTTGGAAAGAAAACCAAAGCACATTTCCTAGAAAAGGAAGGATCAGCAAGAAAGCCTCTTGAACTTGTTCATATTGATTTATGTAGTCCTTCAAGGAAAAAGTTACCTCGTGGAGAAGAATACTTTATATTATTCATTGATGATATTTTAAGAATGTGTTGGATAGGACTTCTAAAGAACAAAGATGAAGTATTTGAAAAGTTCAAAACCTTCAAAGCTTTGGTTGAAAATGAATTAGATCACAAAATCAAATGCCTCAGATCTGATCGAGGAGGGGAATTTACCTCAGATGAATTCTTCGACTTTTGTGAAGAACATGGAATAAGAATAGAATTTTACACCGCGAGGACTCCTCAGCAAAATGGAGTGGTAGAAAGGATGAACAAAACTGTTCAACAAATGGCTTGTGCCATGCTAGATGAGTCCGGAACTCCTGCAACCTTCTTGGGTGAAGCTTCATTTGTTGTCATCACTGTTCTCAACAAAACAAACGTTCGGGTAAACAACACTAAAACTCCACATGAACTTTGGTATGGTAAGACTCCTACTGTAAAATACTTCAAAGTTTCTGGAAGCAAATGTTACATCAAAAGGACTAATGAAAAAATTGGCAAGTTTGAACCTAGAGTAGATGAAGGCATTCTCCTTGGTTACTCTTCCCGAAGTAAAGGATACAAGTGTTATAATAAAAGACTAGGGAAAATTGTTGAAAGTATTGATGTTGTGGTTGATGAAGTAGGTGAAAATCCAAAGCAGGTAAAAACTGAAGAGTGGGAAGAAGATGAGGATTATCCTTCCACATCAAATCAGAGTAATGCTGAAGAAGAAGAAACCAATGAAGCACTAGAAGAGAAGATAACGACAAAAGAAAAGACTCCATCCAGATATGTTCAGAAAAGTCATCCAGATACTCAAATTCTAGGACAGAAATAGGCAGGTGTGCAGACAAGAAGAACTATTACAGAAGCTTCAAGCTATCTAGCATTGCTTTCCTCTATTGAACCTCAAAATGTAAATGAAGCATGAAAAGATGAATGTTGGGTCAAGGCCATGAATGAAGAACTTGAGCAAATTGAAAAGAATAATACTTTAGAATTAGTTCCTAGACCTCATGATAAGAATATCATAGGAACCAAATGGATATTCAAAAACAAGCTGAATGAAAATGGAGAAGTTATTAGAAACAAGGCTAGACTTGTTTGTAAAGGATATGCTCAACAAAAAGGTATAGACTTGTGAAGAAACTTTTGCACTAGTTGCTAGACTGAAGCCATAAGAATGTTCCTTGCTCTTTCTAGCTTTCATAACTTCAAAGTATACCAAATGGATGTAAAATATGCCTTTCTTAATGGAGACTTAGAAGAAGAAGTATATATTGAGCAACCAGATGGATTCATCCTTGGAAATGATCCAAAACTTGTATGCAGACTCATAAAGGCTCTCTATGGTCTAAAACAAGCTCCAAGGGCCTGGTATTTCTGTCTTGACAAATACCTCCATCAACAAGGTCTCACAAAAGGATCAGTTGATAGCAATCTATATACAAAGATTGACAATGATAAATTGCTAATACTTGTTGTGTATGTTGATGATATCATATTTGGTAGCAATGAAGAAGCCATGAGTCAAAACTTTGCTTTGGTAATGCAAAAAGAATTTCAAATGTCCCTGCTTGGTGAACTCACATATCTTCTTGGTTTACAAGTTCAAAAAAATAAAGATGGTATTTTTCTATCACAAACCAAGTATCTCAAGAAGATCTTGAAAAAAATATGGCATGGAAGATTTAAAACTAGTATGTACATGTATGGTAACAGGATGCAGTCTCAGTTCAAAATATGAATTAGCAGCAGTACATCAACCAACCTACAGATCCATGATTGGCAGTCTGCTTTATCTAACAGGTACCTGACCAGACATAATGCATGCAGTGGGAATAGTTGGAAGATCTCAACCAAATCCAAAGGAATCACACCTTCAAGTAGTCAAAAGGATTTTCAAATATCTTCAAGGAAGACAAAACTTTGGTTTATGGTATCGTAGGGATACAGATCTTACACTTCATGTATATACAGATGCAGATTGGGTAGGAAGCGTGGATGATAGAAAAAGAACTAGTGGTGGTGCATTCTATATGGGTTCCAGATTAGTATCTTGGTTTAGCCAGAAACAAAGTTCAATTGCATTATCTACAGCTGAAGCAGAATATGTGGCTGGTGCATCTTGCTGCACACAACTCCTTTGGATGATGCAAACATTGCAAAACATTTAGATCACATGTACTCCACCCATATCCATTCTATGTGATAATACAAGTGCAATCAGTATTTCAAAGAATCCAGTCATGCATTCTAGGACCAAGCACATACCTATCAAATATGGTTTTCTCTGTGAACAAGTGCTTGAACAAAAGGTCAAATTGGAGTATGTTCCCTCCAAAGAACAAGTTGTTGATATATTCACCAAACCACTACCCAGAGAGACTTTTGAATATCTCAGAGAGAAGCCAGGAGTAGTTGATGCATCATCTTGTTGTTGAAACCTATTTGGTTCAGAGAAAAGTGGTTGTACGCAAGTTTCAGAAAGCATATCCGCGTACATACGCCGGTTGCTGTGGATACAGCCATGTATATGTTGGTTTGAAGAAAAACAGTGGACCAGACTCAGGATGAAAAAGGTCTGATATGGGTCCGATAGTGGTCATATGTCACAGGTTCAGGCGGAGCATATACTTCTAATAATACATTGTTGGTATTATCTTATAAGATATTGGTACATTTTCATAGTTGTTTTTTATTCAGGTGGAACAGGTGCAGAGGGATATCATGATTGCTGGTCTGGATGGTGATTGACAGATGTTGTTGATGATAGTTGTTGATAACTAATATTGTTTTAGATATTTTGTCTCTATGTCATGTATATATTTTATTATCAAGGTCATGTAACGAACTAGTTTGTTTCCCCACTATTCATGGGATGGATGATGTAATGTTCTTATTTTATCATGTATAAACATTTGGTATAACCCCACTTGGTTGGGAGATGGATGTATGTATGAGTCTTTGGTGATAGGAAGGTCATTTATGATGTATAGAGTCATGTTCTTCTTGTAGGACATCTTTTTACAGACCTTGCTTACAATCAGGAGGAGCATGATCAACACAATTAAGCATATCAGAGAATTCAGCATGTACTCAAGGGGAGCATAACCCTTTTCCCTTGATAACAAACGAGGACAGTGACTTGGGGTTGCCATCAAGTCCAAAGGGGGAGATTGTTGGCATTATGACGCAGGTTTGGCGCTATGACACAAGCGTTGTCCTTGATGGAAACTCACTCAGATGAAAGATCACAGTTTAGGCTCTCAGAATGAAGAAAAAGAGGTATACATAGGTTTCCCATTGATCAAGCTGCGTATATACATAGGTTCGCAAACCAAAAGGCGTGTATGCATATACACGCACATTCATGCAAGGAAAGGCACGTACATGTTGGAAAACTTAGTTTTGGTCCATGGTATTTTGATCCATGGTATTGGTCCAAGGTATTTCGTTCGAAGTATTAACCCCAGGTATTTGGTCCAAAGTATTGCTTCTAAGCGGTTTTGGACCATGGTATTGAGTAAGGCCTAAGACTATAAAAGGAGGAGAATATCATTAGGCAAAGTCACTCAAGTATTCAGTATCTAATGAAGAATAAGATCTAGAATACAGGTCTTTGGGTTATGGTGCATAACTAGATCTGAATCAAGGATGAACCTGAGCACTTGATGAAGGATAAGTTCTATTGATGGGTCAAGATCTTAAGGCTTGAAGAGAAGTATCTTTGTGTGGTTTTGATCTTTTATAAATGGTGCATGTTGTAATATGTAAATATGATGATTTGGGTATAACTGATGTCTGAATAGTTGTAAAGGTTAAATCATCTTTTATATATATGTACGTAGTTTCATTATAGCAAAGGTGCGTATACATGATGGTTCGACATACCAAAAGTGTGTATACGTAGTTTTGCCTTAATACAAGTGTGTATGCACGTAGGTTTGTCACATTAAAGTAGTGTATACCTTATAAAATATGTTTTAGCTACTTTTGATTGTTTTTGCAGTGTTCTGAGTTCTGAGTACTGTTACTGTATTCTGGTTACAGTATTCAGAGAAGTGATTATTTGAATCAGTTTTGGTTGGTGCAAAGGAGATTGATTGATGCAGATATATTTTGATTGTTGATTGATGTTATTGATGGATCCAATCTGAAAATTTATGAAACGTGGTCCCTGGAAGAAAAGAGAAGGTTGTAGCCTTCTGTAGGTCAGCACCTATGTAGTAGTACATCAACTAGTACAAGAGCTAGGGGGTTGTAGCTCCCTTCCAGGAGAAGCTGGAGAACAAGAGAAGGTTGTAGCCTTCTGTAGCTAGAAGCCTGTGTACTGGTATAAGACTTAACCAGTATAGAAATATGGTAAAATGAAGTGATATCATTTTTGGTAGCAATGAAGAAGCCATGAGTCAAAACTTTACTTTGGTAATGCAGAAAGTATTTGAAATGTCCCTGCTTGGTGAACTCACATATTTTCTTGGTTTACAAGTTCAACAAAATAAAGATGATATTTTTCTATCACAAACCAAGTATCTCAAGTAGATCTTGAAAATTTATGGCATGGAAGATTCGAAACCAGTATGTACACGTATGGTAACAGGATGCAGTCTCAGTTCAAAAGATGAATCAGTAGCAGTACATCAACCAACCTATAGATCCATGATTGGTAGTCTACTTTATCTAACAGGTACTCGACCAAACATCATGCATGCAGTGGGAATAGTTGGAAGATTCCAAGAAAATCCAAAGGAATCACACCTTCAGGCAGTCAAAAGGATTTTCAAATATCTTCAAGGAACAAAGAACTTTAGTTTATGGTATCTAAGGGATAGAAATCTTATACTTCATGCGTATACAGATGCAGATTGGGAAGGAAGCGTGGATGATAGAAAAAGCACTAGTGATGGTGCATTCTATATGGGTTCTAGATTAGTATCTTGGTTCAGCCAGAAACAAAGTTCAATTGCATTATCTACAGCTGAAGCAGAATATGTGGTTGTTGCAACTTGCTCCACACAACTCCTTTGGATGATGCAAACATTGTAAGACATTCAGATCACATGTACTCCACCCATCTCCATTCTATGTGATAATACAAGTGCAATCAATATTTCAAAGAATCCAGTCATGCATTCCAAGACCAAGCACATACCTATAAAATATCATTTTCTCCATGAACAAGTACTTGAACAAAATGTCAAGTTGGAGTATGTTCCCTCCAAAGAACAGGTTGCTGATATATTCACCAAACCGCTACCCAGAGAGACATTTGAATATCTCAGATAGAAGCTGGGAGTAGTTGATGCATCATCTTGTTGTTGAAACCTATCTGGTTCAGAGAAAAGTTGTTGTACGTGAGTTTCCGGAAGTATATTCGTGTACATACGCTAGTTGTTGTGGATATAATCGCGTATATGTTGGTTTGAAGAAAACAATGGGCCAGACTCAGGATGAAAAAGGTCTGATATGGGTCTGACAGTGGTCATATGTCACAGGTTCAGGCGGAGCATATACTTCTAATAATACATTGTTGGCATTATCTTAGAAGATATTGGTACATTTTCACAGTTGTTTTTTATTCAGGTAGAACAGGTGTAGATGGAGATCATGATTGCTAGTCTGGATGGTGATTGACAGATGTTGCTAATGATAGTTGTTGATAACTAATCTTGTTTTAGATATTTTATCTCTATGTCATGTATATCTTTTATTATCAAGGTCATGTAACGACCTAGTTTGTTTCCCCACTATTCCTGGGATGGATGATGTAATGTTCTTGTTTTATCATGTATAAACATTTGGTATATCCCCACTTGGTTGGGTGGATGAGTCATTCTTGGTATATCCCCACTTGGTTGGGAGATGGATGTATGTATGAGTCTTTGGTGATAGGAAGGTCATTTATGATGTATAGAGTCATGTTCTTCTTGTGGAACATCTTTTTGCAGACCTTGCTTACAATTAGGGGGGTGTGATCAGCACACTTCAACATATCAAAGAATTCAACATGTACTCAGGGGGAGCATAACCATTTTCCCTTGATGACAAAGGGGGAGAGTGACTTGGGGTTGCCATCAAGTGCAAAGGGGGAGTTTTTGGAATTATGACATAGGTTTGGAACTATGACACAGGTGTTGTCGTTGATGGCAACTCATTTAGATGATAGATCACAGTTCAGGCTCTCAGAATGAAGAAAAAGAGCTATACGCAAGTTTCCCATTGATCAAGCCGCATATACACGCGGGTTCGCAGACCAAAAGGTGCGTATGCGTATACACGCATGTTCACGCAAGGAAAGGCATGTACATGTTGGAAAACTTAGTTTTGGTCCATGGCATTTTGATCCATGGTATTGGTCCAAGGTATTCTGTCTGAAGTATTGACCCCAGGTATTTGGTCCAAAGTATTGCTTCTAAGTGGTTTTGGACCATGGTATTGAGTAAGGCCTAATACTATAAAAGGAGGAGAAGATCATTAGGCAAAGTCACTCAAGTATTAAATATCTAATGAAGAATGAGATCTAGAATACTGGTCTTTGGGTTATGGTGCATAGCTGGATCTGAATCAAGGACGAACCTGAGTGCTTGATGAAGGATAAGTTCTATTGATGGGTCAAGATCTTAAGGCTTGAAGAGAAGTATCTTTGTGTGGTTTTGATCTTTTATAAATGGCACATGTCGTAATATGTAAATCTAATGATCTGGGGATAACTGATGTTTGAATAGTTGTAAAGGTTAAATCATGTTTTACAGATCTGTACGCAGGTTCATTATAGAAAAGGTGTGTATACACGTTGGTTCGACATTCCAAAAGTGCATATACGCAGGTTAACCTTGATACAAGTGTGTATGCATGCAGGTTCATTGTTGGTGTCTAATTGATGATGTCAATCAAATTTCATTTAATGTCAACCCGGGAAGGTAAACTTAGAAGTGCCACCTATAGGTCTGTTGGGTGTGGAGCATGATTGTTCAGAGGTCTTTGTTTCAGCCGGATGTATACCCTAGGAATTTTGTACACCCCTCCACGTGGGGGGGACTTGTCCCCTTTGCGGGGGTTCGGGGGGGGGTCGATCCCCCCAGCTGGGGGGTCCGTGGGCCAGTGGTCCCCCGGCAGGGGTTTCAGGGGCAGTGCTCCCGAAGCTAAAAACATATGTAAAATTGCCTTGTAAAAGTATAGTAATTTCTAGTCAATCTGGGTCGTTCATTAGGCGGATGATTTGATGGTAGAACTTATGTTTAGTTTAGGGTTTCTTGCCCTAGAAGGAAACCCCTCTCTTTGTATGAGGACATTGTATTTGAGGATGTGTAATAGATGTGTATTCTCAGAGCGAGAAACAGAGAGGTGAGACTGTGAGAGAAAATAGAGGATATTACAGCGGATTTGCTGTAGGTTGTGTCTCTTCATTTTGCTAGATAATATAAAGGAAGGATTGGCTGTTTGGGGTGGACGTAGCCCAAACCGGGTGAACCACGTATATCTGTGTCTCTCTTGTTTTATGCGTTTTCTGTGTTTATATTTCTACAATATTTTATGTGTTCCATTGCTCCGTAATATATAATTTTCTAACAACTGGTATCAGAGTCGAAGGTCTATTTAGCTGATAAAATCATAGGAAAGAAGGTTCTTGGTTCGAGTGGGAGCAATGGCGGAAGATGGTAAGCTTAGGGTCAAGAAATTTAACGGTCAAAACTTCTCGTTGTGGAAGATGCAGATGGAAGATTATCTATATCAGAAAGATCTGTACCTACCATTGGGCAAAAAAACAAATATGTTGGCGTTTATGACATATGAAGAATGGAACCTTCTCGATAGAAAGGCACTTGGAATAGTACGGTTGTGCCTCGCAGCGTCAGTCACCTTCAACATTTCAAAGGAAACAATGACAGAGGGTTTGATTAAGGCATTGGAGAAACTATATGAAAAACCCTTGGCCTCAAACAAGGTATTTCTTATGAAACAGTTATTTAATATGAAGATGTCGGAAGGTGGATCTGTTGCAGACCATTTAAATGATTTTAATACTGTTACAAGTTAGTTATGTTATGTAGGGGTAAACTTTGATGATGAAGTTAGAGCTATGTTATTCTTGTGCTCATTGCCAGAAAGTTGGAATGGTTTAGTAATGGCCAATAGTAACTCTGTTTCTAAATCTAGTACTTTAAATTTTGATGATGTTGTCAGTGTTATCCTTAGCGAGGAAATGCAACGGAGAAGCTCTGGTGAGACATCAGGTAACGCTTTGAGTGCAGAGTCTAGGGGAAGAAAAATGGAAACAGGAAAGAGCTCAGGATATCGCAGTAAATCAAGGAAAGGCAGATCCAAGTCCAGATCGGGGATAGTGTGCTAGAAATGCGGAAAGAAAGGACACCTAAAGAAAGACTGTAGATCTCAGAAAGGAAAAGAAGGAGATGCACAACAATAAAACAATCATGAAGCAAATGTGACAGGTGAGGTGTTACAAGATGCTTTGATTCTTTTTGTTGAAAATATTTCTTATTCCTGGGTGGTAGATTCAGGGGCCTCATTCCATGCCACACTTGATAAGAAAAACTTTCATGACTATGTTCGAGGATATTTTGGAAAAGTTCGTTTGGGTGATGATAAACCCTGTAAAATTGTTGGAATGGGTAAGGTTCTTGTAAAACATCAGAATGGAAACCAATGGATATTAAAGGAGGTAAGGTATGTTCCAAATCTAAATAAAAATTTGATTTCAACAGGGCGGTTAGGTGGTGAAGTTTGTGGGACAACTTTCACAAATAAAGCTTGGAACGTTACCAAAGGAGCCCTGGTAATAGCAAAAGGTGAAAAGGTTGGTACATTGTATTTATGCAATGGTATTACTAACTTTGTTAATGCTTTAACTTCCAAAGGAGAAGATGCAACATTATGGCATCATAGGCTCGGACACATGAGTGAAAAGGGGATGAAGATTCTTCACTC
>APFE031646634.1:0-14803 GCA_000404065.3 Pinus taeda | reverse complement strand
AGAGGCTGGGTCGGATGAAAAATAATTTAACTGGTCTATTGTAATGATCTTCCCATTATGAGGAAACTTAATAAGTCGAAAGACCGATGAAACAATAGCAGTCATAGCATAAGACCAACTGTGACCCAAAAGAAGGTTGTAATCTAGAGGGCCATCAACCACTTCCACATCTAGATTTACAGTTTTTCCTTCTACCCCTATAGGTAAATCCTAAAAAATGCCAAAAGGATGAAACCCTTGGACATCAAAAGCCTTTAAAATCATCGGGGATTGATTGAGTGTAGGAGAACCAAGTGATCTCCAACACTGGATCAAAATAATACACATAGAAGCTCCCTCATCAATCACGGTCCGAAAGCAAGGTCTGTTTTTGACTAACACTGGAATCTAGAAATCCATTTGATGAGGAAGGTGAGGTGTACTATTTTCTAAATTGAAGATTATAAGGCTGGAATCTTGAATATCAACAGCTCCTATAGCAGACAACAACAATTTACGTTGTGCTGGGCATGATTGCAGAACCTCCAAAGCTAACATTGTTGAAGGAGAAACAACTAAATCTTTAACAATGTTATAGTTCTGAGCAGCTCTGACATGTGGATTGAAAGCTAACTTCCGAAGTATACCTTTAGCAGGTGGTTTGATTACTAATTTTGGGTTAGGTTTCTTGATCTGTAGCGGATCAGAACCAGATGGAGTTGAAGTTGATGGGTTTGAATTAGAAGATTCTAATTCCTTACCACCAATAGGATTCTTACTACCATAATCTTGTGATCACGCCGTAATCTTGACATGGGACATCATCATAATGGGTTCTTCTCAGGCATTTGAGGAAGAACCTATCATATTACTATCTTGACTAGGGAAAGTATCCTTCAAGACAGCAGGCATTTGAGAACCTTTGACGATTTTCGAAACCTTAGCTCGATGTGGGAAATCTCTTTTAAAATGCTCCTCGTCACAAATGAGACAAGGATAGCGAGGTTTACATTTCTTGTCAGTAGGTTCATTTGTATCTGGTTTCTCTTTTGAGTTTTGTTTATTTTTCTTCTTCCCCTTCTTTTTATCGCCAGATTTTGATTTGGCCACAGATGATTCTACGACATGGATATTGGCAGGAATTTCAGTGGAAGATTCTCTTGTCGGGGAATCTGGTAAATTTATAATAGGAGATTTCTTTGAAAATTTCTTCTTGCTCTTGGTACTAACTGAACCAATCATACCATCAGCAGCATGAGACCCTGAAGGAGCTACAGTTATTTTATTTTGTTTCGGAAGGTCAGGGATTTTTTTGTGTAAAGTACTTAACTACGTATAAATGAGGTCAAGGTACTGAGCTTGAGCAATTACTTTCTTTTCAGTAACAACTCATTCCTTAGCTACATCCTCAGTGATTTTAGGTAATAACGATTTAACAAACCATTCTGCCACAATTTGATCCAGAATAAAAACTTTCACTAAACATCGCCAACATCGCCATTCATGTATATGATCTGAAATATATGTGGATGTTGACTGTTTTAATGAAGTTAATAATTCTGTGTCGTTGTCGTATCTGACACGAAATTAAAAATGAGTTAAGAATGAAGTGGCTAACTGACTAAAATTGTAAAAAGAGCTTCGTGGCAACTCAATGTACCACTTGGCAGCAAGACCAATTAGAGTACGTTGAAAAAGACGTAAGTGAATTGAATCATCTATAATGGAATCAGATGCACACCAGAGGTGATAAGTCATCACATGATTTGATGGATCTCCTCCTGACTTACCCTCAAACTTTGGGATATCACTAGGCAACATATTAGGCATTGGCAGCAAATACGGAAGATAGTAAATTGGATCATTTGTAAGGCGCGACAAATCAGGTAAATCCAAAGTTGCAATAAAAGGTAACTGACAGTTAGGGTCTTGAAAACATTGGGTCACAGGACCAACCCCAGGAGGAGGATATCCAGGACAACCTAGAATTGGATTTGCATTAGGAATATTATATCCTCTTAGAAAACCAGGATTAACCGGACCAAACTAGGGTTGTTGAGGTTGTTGATAAGTATATCCAGGGTACGGTTGATACTGATAAACTAGGCTTTGCACAGCAGGACTGAATTGATATTGTCCTTGGTATGGTTGATAAGTGAATTCCGGTTGACTTGTGACAACCGTACTTGGACCAGGTTGTCCTACATGCATCCAAACCGAAGTCTGAACCGTAGGTCCTGACTGTGGTAAAGAGATCTAAGGAGTCGATGGAAGAACAATAGAAACCAAAGATGTTGATACTCCAGAAGTAGGTGGGGTAGATTGAACAGAAGCTGCAGTAGTTGCAGCAGTAGTTTGAGGTGGAGTTGGAGGTGAACTAGGCCCAGGCTAATGAACTACACCAGATGCAGAAGCTTGAACAGTAGGCTAGACAGGTTGTTGGGTTGGACCAGAATGAAAGGTTGTCCAGGTTGACTTGATAACTACACATTAGGTTGCAAAGTCTGTTGAGATTGAGATGGATCCCACACCATTTTTATTCCAGGGTATGGAACCATAAAAGGTTGACCATATTGGGGACCATAACTAGGTTGAGTGTAGGGCTAATAATTGAGAGGTACATTTCCAGCTCCTTGTACAAACGGTTGACCAGAAGGTGGTTGGAAACCTTGAGTTGGGTTCTAACCTTGAGGTTGATAAACTTGAGGCACGTACTGAAACTGGGGTTGACCTTGAGGTATATATTGATACTGGGGTTGACTTTGAGGTATATACTGATTCTGGGGTTGACCTTGAGGTATGTACTATCCTGAAGGAATGTACTGTCTTTGAGGTTGCCCCCCAGGCGGTATTTGAATACCTTGAGGTTGTCCCCCAGGCGGTAATTGAGCACCTTGCGGTTGGCCCCTAGGCAGTAACTGACTACCTTGAGGTTGCCCTCCAGGCGGTAATTGACTACCTTAAGTTTGCCCTCTAGGCAATAACTAACTACCTTGAGGTTGCGGATTTGGAATAGTACTAGACATGATAAGTATTTCTTCTACACTCAACAGTTGAGTTTCGTTATTATCAGTTGATATCCCATGTTCAATTAGTTGACGGGATGCTCTTGGAAAAGTACCAGAAAGTGATTGATACCTAGAAGGAACAGAAGGACCGCCATATAAAAATGTTTTTGGTGTTTGGGAAAACATGGATGACCGTTTTGACATATTCGAAGGAGGATAATAACCTCTGGGTGTAGGATGAAAAGGAATATGAGGTGGTGAAAAAGCAATACCCGAATTTTCTAAAAAGTTTTTCAATGATACGTACCAAGCATCACTTCTAAAAGGACTGTAGAAGATTGATTCAACCTCCCTAAGTTCTAAAGTTGGTTGATTTTCAGGGAGAGTTGTATCTTCTTCCGGACTAACAAGTTCTTCAATAGAAATGAGTCCAGAAGGAAGATTTTGGGTAATGACACTTACTACCCTGGGTGAACCATGACCACTAGAAGTTGGAGAAGCAAATCCTGAGGATGAAGTAGCAGCAGGTTCTGTTTCAGGTTCAGAAATTTCAAGTTCCTCAATTAATTCACTAGTAGGAGAAATACTACTAGTAACTTCAGAAAATGAAATTGGTTCAAAAATATACTCTGTTTCTTGAACTGGATAATTAGGGTGAATAATTAACGATGATTCTCTGGCTTTCGGTGACCCAACTCTACTGTCACTAGCTGATACAAGAGCTCGTAGCCCTTCAAGCTAACTTGGTGTATATTCAGGAGGTCGCCCTCGAAGTCTACAAGATTGTCTCGGTAATTTAGCCACAATTAAATATTTAATTACTTCACAAGCAAACAAAGAAAATCTCATTAAAACCACCTAAAGTCGCTAAAGAAACAAACAATTGAATCACACACCTAAACAATCTAAGAGTTAAAACTACACACAAACAGTAACTTTTTGTACTGAAAACACTAGTTGGTGATGAAATCCAACATCACAGAATTCAATACAGAAATGGCGGTTGGAACAATTACCTCGACAACCTGCTTAATGAAATAGATTGGCACAAGTTTCTTCACAAAACCATCTCGGGTGAAGAGAACCCCGCAGAGAGTCCAAGTGAGTCTAGTCGGCGTCTGCTTTAGGTATAGTGAGACCCGTCCTTCATCGTCACCTTGGGAAACAATCTTAAGATTATGGTCACTAAGGTTACCAACAGTAACAAATACAACTAGGGGAAGAGTCCATGATCTACTCTATGTGCAAGGGAAGAGTAGCAAAGCTCAATCCCATTGAAGGCTCCTTGACATGATCAATCCGAGGTTTACCATCAAGTGACCCCAGGCTCCTCGACAATGGTTAATTTGAGGTTTACTGTTTTTAATACGCGTAAATCTGCTATCTTTCCCAATGAGACAGACTTGATTCTCTCATAGGTTTGGACATGATCTCGTGATCGACTCCTTTAAGAGGAGCTTCCTAGATTATATCAATTACAATTGGATTTATTTCCTACCACAGGATATAGCTACTTGTTTGTTTTAACTATCTTGGAGAGCTAATTACTCCCTACTCCAAGATACTAGTCTAAGCTATATTGGTGATAAGATCCCTAGAAATAAAAAGATTGCTAGATCTATTTTAATTAAGCGTTATTTTTATGGGTTGTTTCTTAAGTTAATAAGTATGGAGATGAAACTTTGATGGTGTGAACACTCTACTCCAAAAACACTAAAAAATGCACCTAAAATGATAAACAATTCGTTTTTCCTTTCAATGAATCTCTAGCTAAAAGAAAGAGTTGAGGATGGAATTCTTTGAAAAACAAATCTTTCTTTCAACATGTAAATGAAAAGAAAATATTTTTCTCTTTTTCAATAAACTCAAAACGAAACTACTAATTATACTCACAAAAATAAATCTCTTTTCTTTTCAACACTCAAAACTACAGAAAACAATTCTTTCAAAAGAGATTCTATGATTTCTAGAAAAACACTCAAAACTATGAAAAATTAATCTTGAGATCTAAACTTCTAAAAACCTAATCAAAATAAAAGCTTCAAATGTTTTTGAGGATGTTTTACTTAGTTATTCAGTGAACTAAGGATTATTTCGTTCAGAATAACAAATCAATCAAAAAACACCCAACTATGTTTTCTTTTATAAAAATGAAATTCACAACTTATGACCAAGTTCGTTCAAAGATTTGCAAAGAGAAACAAAATCTATTTCTCACCAAGGGAAGATTTCCCAAACCAGCTAGACTCATCAAGAAGAGAAAAGATACTAGGGTGATCTAAGTTTTCTTAGGCTTCTAATCTTTAAGTCACTACAGAGACCGAGTGAAAACCAATCTAGGAATGCAAAACTTCTAGAAAATCATCTAAAACAAAAACACCAATGGAACTTACTCAGAAGAGACTTTTGACAAGACACATGTAGAGCTAGGCAGAGACTAAAAGTTGTAAACAAATCCTAAACTTAACTAGACAAAAATATTTTAGCTTTTCAAAAATTTTGACAGGGTCCGCAGGCTTCCAGTATAACCAGATGTGGTATCGCTATGTGTAGTAAAGTAACAATGTGGAGATGTCCGCACTGTATTATAAACAGAACGTGTAGTCCTCTTGAAAATTTCAAGAAAAACAAAAACAATCCAGAACCTAAAAACTACCCAATCCCACACACATCAAGCAAAAACCAGAAACAAAAACAAGTTTCTCAAGTTAAAGACAAAGGAAAATAAAAAAACCAAATTCAGTTCCCCAATGAAGTTGCCAATTTTTTGTCCAGATAAATTGATCTTACAGACAAGGCCGATCTCCCTAGTATCAACAGATATCTAGCAACAAGCAGGACCAGCAAATCTACCTTTCTCTAAACATATTGCGATTCATTAATAAAAACTAAAGAGGTGTTTTAGACCTTACTTTAAGACCAACGCTAGTTTGTGGGAGTCATGTTCCAACCATCTGAAAGAGTTTCCTTTTAAGAACCTACAATCACAAACAAGTACACATCAAATAACACCTACATAGCTAATATAATAAATCATGTTCATCATGGTGATCAAGGAATCCTTGAAATAAACCATAAAACATAGCTTATTAGAAAAATAAACTTGATTGTATTAACTTTGAAATAGAAGAACTTTACAACCTTTGGTGCCTTGATGTTGTACAAGCTCTTCCCAGGGTCCAAACAAAAATCTACTCTACTTTGACAAGCCTCACTCTCTTCCAAATGAGATCAAAAGGTATGTAATCTCTCCTCTCAAAAGCTCAATTAGGAAGACTAAGTTCCAACAGCATTTCACCTCAAAAATATTTAGCTTTAAACCTCTGCAGTAACCAGCCCAATGCTTCATTTTATAGTGCAAAGGAAGGAGGTTACAGGTCCACCATTGAAGGGATAGAGTCCTCCTTCAAAGGGATAATCTCCTCACATCAAGGGGTTAGCTCTTTAAGGTATGGGATGCATGAACCTTTAAGGAGCGAACTTGCCACCTCAAGATTCCCTCTAGAAGCTTACAGAAATGACTCAAAGTGTGTTTTTAAGAATGTACTTGCGCCTTTTTAACTTTTACAGGGGTCCGCACCCATAACGCAGAGACAAAGTGGTCAAGTGCGCAGGGGACATGACGACTAGGCGCGAGACCACAGGTAATTCTAAGAGAAAGCGCAGAACCAGAGTTTTAGAGATTTTTAAGGTCTTTATCTTATTTTCAAGGCTTGATATGAAGAACTTAGGTTTAAGACTTGCAAAGGAGGAAGGTATGAGTGGTGATAGACTCACACAGATTTTAGAATGTCAAGGTGACAATTTTTGTGCAACATAGCTATGGAAACAATTAAACGATTGAGAAATCACAAAGCATACATGAGACAAAATCCAATCGCACATTACAAAATGATTTTCTAGGTGAAAACAACTTCTCATAACCCCTCCTATCTGCATATTACATAAGTCAAAAAATAGAAAAGATTTATAATGTTTTCTCAAGCCTATGCAACCTCTGCACTAGTAGAATCTATCTCACTACTCAACAAGTTGCCTCCTATCAGTACTTAAAAATTCTTAGCTTTCTTAAGTCCATATTTCCTTACATTGTTCCTCAAGGAATTGGCTCCCTATTAATTAGGGAAATTCCCAATTAAAATTGCACAATTCACAATAGGCCTTCCTCTGAGTGCATGCATCAACTGTAAACATTGATTATGCTACAACTGAGAGTAAACTTCCCTTGAACTCCAATCTAAATTGGATAAATTGAGTTATCTGCATGGATGAGTTAATTTAGGTTGAAGATTACTCAGTGTGAAATTAGTTACACACCCCTTAATTGTGCCTCAATTAGTTCTACTAACAGAGAGATCTAGTTACACTGATAATAACTCAAATTAACTAATTCCAATTGCTACAAATTAGCAATCAATCTTGTAGAAATTAACTCAAGTGTCTCCTACTTGAATTAATTGATTAAACTGAAAGATAAGTCCTATACCACGTTTATTAAATTCCTCCAAATATTTCCTTGAAATTAGAATTCAAATTTCTCCTAATTTAATTAAGGGAAAATTAAATTAGGCCTGTGCATGAGTGGATGTCCACACTCAATACCTGCTTTGCTTCTACATTTGTGGTTGTGCCAAAATTTATTGAGGCTACTTCTAAGGCTCCATTTTTAGAGGTAAATTAGGCTTCGTCTCAACCACCAAGTCTCTAACGTTTTCTATGCTCCTCAAGGATTTTCATGCATCTTCTACTTCAAGTGCATACATGTTATTGACTCTAGCACCAATCTTCTTCATCTACCCCATGGCTATGTGCCTCCTAAAGGATTTACCTTTACCGAAGATCACATCATAACCACAGTCTTCTAACACTAATATGGAGATGAGATTATTATTCAGACCTGGAACAAACAACATATCTTTGAGCTCGAGAGGGGAGCTTGACTCCCTCTAAAAGGTAATTTTACCAATACCAATCATGTTGTACGTTACATCATTTCCAAACTAATTGCTCCTATGGAGATATTTCTCCTTCGAGTCACTAAAGAATTCTCTATTCCCTATCATGTGGAACATGGCACCACTATCCAGATACCACACACTCCCCATCATGTTGTTGACAATGCATGCAATGAGAGTGAAATAAAGCTCAAACTGTGAAGTCAAAGCTTCACCTGTTGCTTCTACCATAGGATCCTTCTTTCTCTCCCTCTTGTGTGGACACTTCATGGCATAGTGCTTGACTTCCTCATAATTGAAACACTTGAGTTTGGATAAGTCTTTTTTCTTTCCCTCTTGGCTGGAATCAACCTCACGTTACGAATTCTTTCACATTGTAGTATACCTAGGGGGGATAATATGGGGTACAGAGGGAGCTACCCAAGGGAATAATGTAATAATTTGATGGACCATAGTTAATAAATAAAGTGATTAACCTACATCATGTAAGGGACCACAAGTAGTTATCAATAATGTGATAAGCCCATTGTATTAGATATATGGTATTGAGAGAACCATGGAAATGACCCATGGTATTTTATGTATGAATCATATATAAAGGCTAGAGACTCCACATTGAGAATGTCAAGGATTATTGTATTGGCAAGAATATGGCTTGTGGAGTGTTCTCCTTCCTTAAGGAGTGATTGTACGGTGTTGCCCTACGTCAAGGGTTTTGATATTAATAAAGATCTAAAGTTTACCTATTTCTATGTTATTATTTCTTGGGTATATTTTCATTATCACCTATTTGTAGGTCAGATATATTACAAGTGGTATCGGAGCACTTTCTTGGGAAAAAAGGAAAGATTTTTATTTTCACTTTTCCAAGATTGTTTTTGAGCAGCGAGATTGCAGATCATATATGAAACTTATGGTGTAAAATTTATAGAATTTAATTACATATCTGGATTACTTGAAAAAAAATACCCAAATTCAAAAAAACAATCATCCGAATCGGAGTCCGGATGAGGGAGATATTGCTGATTTAAAAATTAGCTATGTTACAGAATTTTTTGACGAAAATTCATAGATGGCTGATCTCCAATTAATTTTTGTAGTTTTTGTGTGGAATTTTTAGAAACTAATTCTATATATGAGATACTCTTGAAAAATTACCCAATTTCAAAAAAACAATCAGTCAAATCAGAGTTTGGATGAAGGAGATATCAGTAATTTAAAATCATTTTTTTTAGAATTTTTTGTGATGGCGTGATAGTTGCAATGTGAATCTAAAATTCCAGATTGCCTAGGTCGAGATTTCTATCACATGGTAAGATGTGGAATGACTTTTCCATTTCCAAAAACCAGTTGTGATAAGGATTCTGAGCAATATTGACCGAACTATGTCCATTTTAAATTTTCGCCAAGTAACTGGTTTTTTTTCAAAACCCTCTTCATGGCTTCTAGCAAGATGTTTTTTACAGGAAAAATTGATGGGCCGACTATTGAAAATTTTATAGAATCTCAGAAGTGTGACTTCCCATGGCGTTCGAAGGACAAAATAGGGTATTATTTGAAAGATGAGGCTGCCATAAGGTGGAAATCACTTGACAATGATATTCTGAAGTTATGTCATGCTGACGAAATTGAAAAAATATTTTTGGACGAATGGTCTCATACTTGAAAGAAGAAAACCTAGAAAATATTTTATTTTTATAGGAAAAGATGATGGCCCTACTATTGAAGAATTCATACAATGGGCAAAGTTAGAAGTTGGGTAATTTTGGAGACCTTTGGCATTGTTTAAGTTTAGAGGTGAGGCTTACAGATGGTGGAAATCCCCTGACTTCTAGAAGCATTTAAACCTTCCTGATGAAGAGTTTGAAAAATTCCTTTTAGACAAATGGTCCCATGCTAGAAAACAGGAGAATGAGATATGTAAGGAGCTATTTACAGATGGTATCTCTTTATTCCA
Source organism: Pinus taeda (assembly GCA_000404065.3). NCBI lineage: Eukaryota > Viridiplantae > Streptophyta > Pinopsida > Pinales > Pinaceae > Pinus > Pinus taeda. Next base: position 4,904 of record APFE031646634.1, on the reverse strand, counting down.
TTTTCATGGATGTATTCAAAAAGAGAAGATAATTATGTCTATCAATCTCGATAGCAAGCATAATTTTATTAATGTTCATTTGGCTAAAATATTGCAAGTCCTGATCAAACAAATGGAACACACATAGGTTAATAGTGAGGAGGTGAAAGTGTATAAAGATTTGAAGATTTCTATGGACAAGTATGTATTGCATTCTAATATTTATGCTTCACATATGACTAATGTGGGTGTTGTTTTGGGATACCCTTGGATGGAATCTGTTGGTACTATGAATATTAATGTGCAAAAGAAATTCCTGAAGCTCTGGTATAAAAAGAAGAAAATTACATTACAGGGTATTTCTATCAATAAACAGGTAGAGTTCAAGGAGGCTGAAGATGTTCCAGGGATTGACAAATCAGACGAGGAATCTGTTTAAGTAATACTGGAAGATAAGAAACAACAAGAGGAGCCACAATAGGTACCAGATACCCATTAGGCTACATTAGGTGGTGAATTAAAGAAATATACACCATTGGTTAAAACTTCAACATATCACCACCCACATCACCTAGCAAGAAAACAAACAACACGATGGAAATGAATTAGCAACAAGGACAACAACCCTCGCATGACAGATAAAGAGGTGCTCCAATCCACCTACAACACATCAATAGAAAAGAACCACCAAGATCAACTCCCATCTCAAGCGAGCGAGGCAGCAGTTAGATTGAGTAATCCCCTATCTTTGGGATGGCTAGATGCATGTGCATGGTATAGGAGGCTTCATCATTAACTTAGTAGGTAGAGGATTTGGAGTAGGATTTGATGGAGATGTGGTCGAAGTGGTAGGTTGATGAATAGCCTTACCATTCGAGGGATTTACATAAACGTAGTCTTTACTTTGGGTTTCCACCATAACATAATTTTTCAACTTAGTAGAGTAAAGCATCAAAACCGAGTTAGAGGAAGCGAGGTCCGAGGCAACCATATTGGTCTCCTGATTCAGAAATAGATTTGTCAACACAACAGGAGTAGTAGATTATTTAAGGAATTGAGTCACTTCCATCTGGTGTGGACAACTGTGAGTGAATTTCTTCTCATTGCAAATAAAACTTGGGTAATAAGGTTTCCGCTTTTCTTCAGAAGATTGATTTTTTTGTTTATCTTGCAAAGGATTGTCTTTCTTCTTTTTACCTTTTCTTTTCTTCTTACTTCTTATTTGCTGAGATTTACCTTTAGAGGATTGAAGGGTATTGGTCTTGGAAGTAGGAGCTTGCAGGACTAGTGGAAGGAGGGATTTGAGCAGCCACAAAAAGAGTCGAACCAAATGGTTTACTCGTCGAATATTTGATGGTAGAAATAATAATTCCATCGACGACATGTGCTTATTTACTAGACAGTTGAGGAATAGTATTTCAAGGGCACAGAGAATTTGGTATTTTATCATATAGCATGCACATATTGTTGATAAAAAAAAATCCAAATACTGGGCACGAGAAATCACTTGCTCTTCGATCACAACTCCGCCCTTGGCGACATCTTCTGTGGTAGATGAAAACAAATACTTAATGAACCATTTAGCTAACAATTGGTTAGGAACAAAATTTTTAACCAAACAAAAACTATGTCGCAACTCATGAAAGTGATATGAAATGTGAGTGGCATTAGTTTGTTTGAAATTAGTTAAAAGTTCAATTTCAATCTCATATCATATGGGTAACTAGAAATGTGTTAGGAATGTAGTAGCCAAGATAATGAAATTATCAAATGAAGCTCTTGGTAATTCAATATACCATTTTTCTACCATACTGATGAGTGTAAACTAAAAAATATGCAAATGAATAGATTCATCATTAAGAGAGTTCGAATAACGCTATAAGTGATAAGCCATCACATGCATGGATGGGTCTTCTCAAGGATTTCCATTGAATTTTGGGATATCACTGGGAAAATTTGTGGCAAACACCATACACCAAGGAGAATGGGAAATGCGATCATTAGTGAGACTGGATAGATCCAAAAATTTAAGAGTTTCCAAATTCAGGCTTCTGTGATCCATATTACATTAAGAAGAGTCTTTTCGCTAGAAATCACATAGGATAAAATTTTGCCTACACATTTCGAACCAAGTAGTGTGGTTCATCATCATGAGAGTTGCTAAGAATAGAAAGTGTCTACTGAGGTCTAGTGGAGGATATCCTGGAATAAGATGGGATGTCTTGGTAAATAGGTATCTATGTTCTGGGATAGGGAGGATTTTGATAACTAGTATACACATAACCTTTCTTCCGAGCTCCAGGATAACCTTGTAAAGGTTGAAATGGATGGGTTTAGATTTGTTAATTGTAAGGCATTTGAGGGATACCTTGACATGGTTAATTTGAGGAATGGCCTGACCAAGTGACTGTGATTGTAAGTTACCTTGGAAAGGTTGGGTATACAGGGCTTGAGAAGCACTAGATACCAGTCGGATAAGTTGTGTTAAGGATGCAACCTATAAAGGTTGGCTCATATTCGCTTGAGCTTGAACAGGTTGAAATATAGGTTGTTGAAGAAGAAGAGGAGATGTAGTTGGAACACATTGAGAAACTAAAGATGAAGCCATAACCAAACCATGTTGTATGAGCATGGTGGGTTTCCAAACATTAGCAATATTTCCTAAATATGGTGGACTCATATGAGGTTGAGCACTAACTTGAGGCGATGGAAACATCACTATAACAAGTTTCCCCCTTACCGAAAGAGAGGGACCATTCAGAGGCAACTGCACCCCAAGAGGAGGGTTCCCAATGGGAGGTGGATTGGGTTGTTGTAGGTGTCCATACCCACTAACATACGGATTAGTCCGTTTCTAAATCATAGGAGTGGATGGAAGAGGAGGAGAATATTATGTAGCACTCATCAAAGAAGTTCTAGATGGAATTCCAGATGTAGATGACATGGGAGAGGTCCATCGACTGTATGCTATGCCATAAAAGGTACGAAACAAATATTGGTAACCAGGCGAGACAAACGAGCCACCATAAAGATGTGTCTATGGTGATGTTACAAACATGTATGAATTTGCAACATCATTTGTATCATTCATGGTAGTAAATATAGACTATGAAACCATAGCAGACCTAGTCATGGTTAACTGTCCCAAAGAAGGTTCGCAAGGGAAGCTCAAGGGTGAGTTGAAAGGGAAAGAATTAGAGAAAGGAACTTGTAATAGAGTATGAGGAAAAGGAAAAGGATGGGCTAGATAAGAATTAGTCCCTACTCAAATGAGAGAGGAGTGTTGTGGCTCTTCTTGTGGAATCTCTTTAATACTCATAAGGTTAGGTGGGAGTGGTTCACCATCGAGTCTAGTATATACAGGTGGTTTTGTATGAGATAAGAGGAAGAGAAAAGGAAGGTTTTGAAATAATAGGTGCAGATAACTGAGGTGCCTCAAGTTGTACAACCTTAGGATGTGTTAGCATTGATTCAATATAGTTAGGTTCAATAACCTCAAGCAATGAGATTGTAGGTGCTTCAGTTTCGAGTTTGTGAGATTTACTGGCTAATGGAGAAGTAATCTCGAGATCAATAGTCATAGGAAAAAATGATTTTGGTGGATCAATTTTAGGAGGAGGACCAAAAGTAGTAGCTCGTGAAGCACTATATTTTGTAGTTTTTGTCGTCTTATGCTTCTGATGATGATCGAGGGAGAAACATCCCCCAAGGACAGTTTTGGTGCTAAAAGCCCATGTTTGAGTCAAATTTTGTAATAAAATTGTAAAGACTCCGCATTTTGTGGTTGCGGAGTGTGAAGGTATCATGTATCATAAATGGTAGTCCAACCTTAGTTTTGTAAAGAAACGTTGGTTGTAAAAGATCTACCCATGGTCTGCGGACCATGGGATTGTATAAAAAGAGCTAAGCTCTAAGTATTTTTACAGAGACAACTTGTAGGAGAGTTGTTACACAACAATTTGTCATCGTTTGTCACCGTCCCTATTACCCCTCTCTTGCATCTTTGAGGACTCATTCCGGGACTTGTGAGAAGTGACAAGACTTGAAACCACTTGCATCATTCACCTCTAGACATGAGCTTCATATGCCCTGAAGACATCTCCTGCTCTTTGCCCTTAAAAACAGCCCTTTTTACATTAGCGCTAGTCCATTGTGTTATGCCCGCGCCAATGGGGAAAATCCTATTGAAAGGGCGCGCCATTAGCGCTCTGTCCCACAGTCGCAATCACGCCAACCTTTTTGGGCAAAGTTTTGAACTAATCAAACCTCCGAAAGTTCTATCCAACTCATTCACCAACTGCATCCAAGTTAAGTATGGATGGTTTGGCTTCGAATCTCCTTGAATGGGAAGTAGTTTGCCACCATTCCATGGAAGTTTCCAAGTGATGAAGCCAAATCCATTATTGTTGATATTGACCTTATCTCTTCCTTTTCCTCTATAAAAGATTGTCTCCATGGCTTGAGCAAGCTAGTTCTAATTCTAGTGGCAATACTTGTGATGAAAGGAAGATATCAAGAGATTAGAGTTGCAAGAGCCTTCTTTGTGTCCATGAGTCTTTACCTAAGTAAGGAGATCTTGTCACCAAAGAGAGAGAGAGCTTGTCCCTCATCCCTTCAAGCTTTGCAAGACTTGTGTAGCTGAGCACCCAGCCAAAGGAGGAGTTGACGTCAGGACGCTGGTTGTATTCTCCTTTGTTCATTATTAATAATAGATGACTATCATTATGGTTCTATTCTCATTGTACTTGTAATGGTTGATGTTGAATTATATCCTTCCTGACTGATGTATAATTGCATATATTAGATTTCACGCTTGTGTTTGTGTTGTTCTCTTTGTGTGCAGGTGTCCGTTCACGGAGATAGTGGAGGATTGTGACCGGCCAAGACAAAGGAGCGTGGGCTACATCTCTTCTACGAACAAAAGC
>APFE031646627.1:19398-31472 GCA_000404065.3 Pinus taeda | reverse complement strand
GTTAACCAAAAGTAAAAATGAATAATATAAGAAAGAGTTAAATTAAGAGAAATATTAAATTAAGTAAAACTTAAAATAAAGATATAAAAGTCACATGTTGATAGATGGAATGTGTGCATTCAGTCCCCTAACCATTTTTTGGTATATTTAATGGACAATAGGAAGATGAGATTCATCGTTCCTTCATCCATTCTCTTGGAAGAAAAATGTTGTGAAACAAAAAGTGAGGTTTCGGGGCCAGTTGTAGAAATATTATGTGCAATTGAGCCTACGGTTAGGTGGAGAGTCATCCCCAAAACTTAATGTTGTGAAACAAAAAGTGAGGGTTCGGGGCCAGTTGTAGAAATATTATGTGCAATTGAACCTACGGTTAGGTGGAGAGTCATCCCCAAAACTTTGTTGCAACTAGCGGGATTAAAATAGCGTTCAACTCCAAAAGCACAAATAAGGAATATCGTCGATATATGTAAGTCGCATATGCTCATGTTTTTGGAAACTTTATGTTAATTAGTGACATATTAATGTGTTGATTATTAATCACATGATTGATCTAATTAATTACATATTTTAATTTTGGAATTGTTACCATTAGAGTGTGTGATTAATTAATAGTATTAAATTATATTTTTAATTTTAATAAAGAAAGATTAACATTTTATTATAAAATAAATATTATTGATTATTTATAACCATATTACCTCTTCAATGGTTTAGAAAGTTCAAGTATTATTAATGATTGATTTAAATTTATTTATATATAATTGTTTTTTTTATAATAAATATATTAATATTGTTTTTGAAAAAACATAACAATTTAAGATATTTTATTTTTTATTTTTCAATAGTGTATTTAAAAAAATCTATTTTACTTTTTAATATTCTAATATTAAAAAAACAATATTAAATGAAAAAAATAAACTGATTATAATTATATTATTTGAATTTGAGTAATACTTAACTAAAACTAAAACCACAATCTTCTCTTTATTTATTAAAATTCTACCAACAATTTTACCTAAAACCACGTGTTTAAATATTCTACCCAACACTTTTACCTAAAACCATTTAACAAATGAAGTGCTTTTTATATCAAGTCGGTCTCATTCAAACTTTATCTAAAACTGATAAAATAAAGTATATATTACATTAACATGACTGCACCTTTAACTTAAAATCTTATCTTTAAATACCGAAACATCTCAACTTGGAATCTTTAAATATCAAAATTTCTTTGAATGCCTTATAAATTAAGAAAGCGGGAAGGACCATTACGCTACATCGTATATTCCTGCTGAGAAGGCATATGTTCAGTCAAATTCCAAAAAATTTGAATGCGTGGAAGAATAGCCCATAGGTGCCGCATAACCCAAACTTGGGAAGCCAACACGCAAAACCTTCGCCTCTCCTGCACTTTCCCCAGGTAATAATCATCACTTATTCATGCTTTTCTGTTAAATGAATTAATGATTCAGCTTTCGATGCTTTGTCCTTTCGATTCCTAGGACCTCAATTTTGCTTTCGATAGTTCTTTGGTATATTTTTCAGCTGAAGAATGCTCTGTAACCGGATAAAAACAAGCTTTGCATTAGATATTTTGAAGAGGAAGACTAGTTTTTTATTTTGTCTGATCACCATCTATTTATTGGCATGAATCACAATCCTTCCTGAATTCTGAAATCAATATCATATATCATTATATGGTATTTTTATATTTACTTTCCCAGTAAGATATTTGGCTTTGCGTGTAAATGTCTATATCGCATATGTAAGCTGTAAGGAATCAGAATCAATGGTGGCCTCTTCATGCATTTTTTTCTGAGAAATTACAGCATCCCAAATTTGGTTCTCCAGTGGAAGATTATCATCTTGTTACTGCCTGTTAATTCTTGTATGCCATTGTTTAAAAAGTACGCCTGGTGTGAAATTTCCTCTTTTGCAAGCGGCCTGCTTGTAGCTTTGTTTATGGGTGTTCAAAAAAAGCTTTGCATTGCTGCATCTGCTCTCCGTGCATAATCCATTCCAATTTAAGGAGGGTTCTTTCTGTTCTTTTTCCATGCTTTTTATTTCACCATGAAATGAAGTTTTAGAACCTTGTTCTTTTTCTGTTTTTGAGTCTTAGTTTTCAATTAAATATTTGTTTCTTACAACTTCCATGTATTTCAAATATAACATGTGATGCTCTTTCTGTCGTTCTTTTGAGGTCTATGATTTGAAAACTAAACTGCTTGGCTCTGCTGCGATGCAGGTTTAAGTAGAAGTTTACCATATGAATTCAAGCTACACTGTTGCATATGGTCTTTCCTGTAACAGGGGAGACAGGGGCAGGTTCTGTTTTTGGATATTGACCTGCCTTTTCCCACGAATTCCTGAGTTTGCATTGGTGTATGGTAGTGCCCAATTGCTCAAGTCTGTTCTCAGAGTGCCTTCTTCTGTGGTGTATCTATAGCAATGGTTTCTGCAGGGGTGTCTGCGGTTCTCAGAGGTCACAAGTGCAAGTCTCTCATTTTAAGACTTCCATTGGATTCTCAAGAATCCAATGGACAACTGGGATATGAGGAGATTGAATTTTCAGATATATTTGGTCCTGTTGTTGCTTCATCAGAGAATTTCGGAGGAATTCCTTCGCTTCAGGATCCTCAAACCATAAATCGACAGGACAGAGCACCGAAAGTCAAGGTCACTCAAAACATTGGAGTTGATGACTTTGAGCTGCTTAAGGTGGTTGGAGAAGGTGCATTTGGTAAGGTGTTCCAGGTTAAAAGAAATGGAACATCAGAGATTTATGCTATGAAAGTTATGAGGAAAGACAGAATTATGGAAAAGAATCATGCCGAGTACATAAAAGCTGAAAGGGACATTATGACAAGGATTGTGCATCCCTTTATTGTTCAGCTCAGATACTCCTTCCAGGTGCTAATTCCCTTATCTCTGAATTTTGGTTATGATTTTTTTTCCTGCAATTTTAATTCTAAATTCCATTTTGGTAATGCAAAGATGTATATTAGTTCTCTTTTAGTGCCCTCATCTTCTATCATCCAACTGTAGAATGTGTCCCTTATTCATGGATGGCCCAATAATTTTGATCCCTTAGGGAGTTTGCACTTCAGATCTACAAATTGAAAGTCAAATATATCTTTGCTGTTGTCAATTATGTCTGTGATACATCTTCATCTTAATCATCACAACTACCAGGGAGCAATGCTATATTCTCAAATTTCCTTGAAATAATACCAAGCTGATGTCTAACCTAGGATCTGCATCTTATCAAAATTATATACTTGTAAGTTGTAACAATGCCATCTGTACAAGTTGAGTTAATAGGATTAGAAGTGGATTAGTTTAGTCTTCTTTCAGAATTACACTCTTTCAAGGTACAATGCCAGCCCGGTGACAGGATTATTTCGAGCCATAGGTATTTTAAATTACCGGTGCGCAATAAAGATAAAATTAAAAAACTGTATGAATTAATGACTATTTCATTATCAATGATAACGATTGTAAGGTGAGCTAGGTAGTTGGATGACCTAACTGTGATAGAGTTTATAAATGATATTATGTATGATGCATTTATTACTGTTGTGGAACCCAAGAGTTACCAACACGCTGAACAAACATTCATTACCGATTGCTGAGATCTCCACCCTTAAAAGTTAATACAAGTTCCGACACAGCAGACTTTTAACCCAAAAATCCACTCTGTCCCCTGCACACAACAACAGGTACCTCATAAATAGTTCAGATCAGCCTCAAACCAAATACAACAGTTATGCTATACTACCAATTTGACAAAATAATCTTCAGACCATGCTGATGCAATCCAACTCAACACGAAATACTATAATACTTTTGGAATCAATTCAAACTTGCCACTGTTCTATGTTTCACTTTAGCCGTCTGTACTGACTCCAGGTCAAGAGTATGGTTATTGAATTTCTGGTGTTGAGAGTTGACATTTCAGCAGTAGGTAATGAACGCTTCCCTTTTTTTGGTCAGTTTTTCGTGACTTGTATGTCAGACTAGGGCTTCCTGATATGTTCTAACTTCTTGCTGTAGCATGTTATTAATGAATTACATTCATTAGTCTCTCCACTGTGTGTTTATTTCATGTGAATATGTGATTCATATAATCGAACAAAACCTTTACTGTAATCTGATTATGCTGCAAGGAATCACCGTTTCTGATTAAACTTTCTTTGTTCTATGTGCTCAGACAAAACATAAACTTTATCTTGTATCGGATTTTATTAATGGTGGGCATCTCTTCTTTCAACTTCAACGACAAGGGCTCTTCAGGTATCTTCCAATGCGCCATCCATCTTTCGTCGTGCTTTGCAGGGCTCGACGTTTATTTCAAGGTGTTTGATGTTTATTTCTCTAACATGTTTAATTGCTGTGTTTTCTAGTGAGGATTTAGCTCGGGTTTACGTTGCGGAAATAATTTCTGCTGTCTCATACCTTCATCAAAATGGGATTGTTCACCGGGATCTTAAACCTGAGAACATTCTTCTAGACTCTGAAGGCCATGTAAGTGCTTGTGTCCTGACTAAATTATCTCATTAGGACTACTGTTACTTTGTGCAGTGAGGAAGACAGTTATGCATAGTAAATGTAAATCAATATCTATAACTTTTGTTAATTCAAAGTCTTGGAATCTTCTTGCTGCATATTCTTATTTCAATTTCAAAATGTCACAATTGCTAATCCCCACTGGGCAACATTTTAGGTTAAGTTGACTGATTTTGGGCTAGCAAAGGAAGTAGATGAGTCAGGTCGATCCAATAGTATGTGTGGGACTACAGAATATATGGCACCCGAAATTATTCAAGCTAAAGGCCATGATAAAGCTGTTGACTGGTGGAGTGTTGGAATTCTTCTGTATGAGATGCTCACAGGACAGGTAAGCTGCTGTACATATGCAGAATTTTAGGTGTCATTGCATTGGTTAATTTGCATCTGAGCATCAGCTTTTCTGTGATTTGCAGCCTCCCTTCACTGGTAATAACCGCCAGAAGGTACAAAATAAAATCATCAAGGATAAAGTTAAATTGCCACCATTTTTGACCAGTGAAGCCCATTCATTGCTGAAAGGCGTAAGTTTCTGAGCATTCCTTCTTCAAATCCTGCATTATTGTTGTTGCTCTGTATGGAATAAATCAGTTGACATAGTGTCTGAGGTTATTGCCTCCATGTGATGTGCAGCTGCTGCAGAAGGATCCAAGCAAGCGGCTAGGCAGTGGAGCAAGTGGGAGTGATGAGATCAAAGGACACAAGTGGTTCAAATCAATTAGCTGGAAGAAACTGGAAGCCAGGCAGATACAGCCAGCATTTAAGCCTGATGTTATGGGGAATTGTTGCACCGCTAATTTTGATTGTTTCTGGACCAACATGCCTCTGGATGATAATGAACCACCTTCAACTCCAAAAGTTAACAATGATCAACATCATTTCACAAACTACTCATATATCCAACTCAATGACACGAAGCATTAGCCTTCTTTTCCATACAAGGAATCCGCATCCAGCATTGAAGAAACTAAAATCATTGGAGATTAATTTATAGTTCTGCCATTTTAACTGTTTTAGGAGATAATTGTATCATGTTGTAGAAATTGGATTAACTTACAATTCATTCATTATTTATTGGGAGAAACCCCCTTTCAATCATTCATATTGAGAGGAATATTTAACTTCTTGAACAAAATTAATCTGCAAATGCTATTTATCAGGTGTAAAGGATGTATAGGCGAGATGCAATATACAACGTTAATGTTGAAATGAATAATTATGTTGAAATGATTTTGAAACTATTTTTAAATTTCCAAGGCTTCTAAACATCATTTTCAACGTGATTTCATACTTCATCTCAAAGTAAGGATTTTGATGCTAAGTCTTCGACACAGGTAACAAAATGCTATACATTCTCTGCATCGTTAATAAAGCATTATCAAACATGGAAGGTACAAAATGCTTTAGATTCTCTGTGTTGTTGACATAACATATGCTTTTATATGGAGGCAATTCCAGTAGTGATAGGTCCTCCCTTTTCTTCTTCCCCATTTAACCCGTTGAGGTTTAACGATATTGATAAAGAAGCATGAAATTCTCAGTGTTAATATCCCTTTAGAATCTTTAATGTGTGTTGCCATTGCGTTTTTTAATTAAGAATTTGTTAAATTTGTTTGCAACTATGTTACCAGAAACGGGACGAGGGGCAACGTTTCTGGCAAAAACTGCTCTAGAAACAAGACGAGAAACAAGACGACACAAGAAACACCGTCTTATACGCCGTTCTCGTTCTCGTTGCCCAGAAACTGGTTTCTTGCGAAACGGGTCGTGAAACTAATCGTTTCCTACAGTGGATAGTGCAAATCGTTTCTCCTTCATTCTCGATTTCCTTTCCCAATTGGAGTTAAACCCTACAACGTACAGTGCAAATCGTTTCTCCTTCATTCTCGATTTCCTTTCCCAACTGGAGTTAAATCTCGAGTTTCTTTTTCAAGCATTGCAACTGCACATGCAAAGTCTTTTTCTGTTGAAAAAAATTGTGCATGCAAAATAAACTAATAGTTGTGACAACACTCAAGGTTAATCAAGGATTTAAGTTGCAGAGAAGATCAAATTATCATTCCCCAGACGCAGCGAAAGAACAGATCAGAACCGAGCCGATCAGCTGCACGCCCCAGCAAGTTAGGTTCAGTGCCATCGTTTTCTCGTGAAGATATATCTCAGGTACATCGTTCAACCAATTTGTGCAGTCATATTTTATCTTTCTGCAATTCGATCCCTGCAGCTTCACGCCCCCAGCAAGTTAGGTTCAGTGCCATCATTTTCTTGTGAAGATATATCTCACGTACATCGTTTAACCAATTTGTGCAGTCATATTTTATCTTTCTTTCCGCGATTCGATCCCTAAGCTCTGACATTTACATTTTGTTTCTGCTAGTTTTTATTTTGTAGCTTGAAAGCCCACATATCTTAATGTTTTCATACTTGTATCATAAATTTTATGTCTTTATTCATCGTTTAGAAATTTCCAGCGGATTGTTTTAATATGCCTTCTACCTCTATATTTCTAGATATAATGTTATGAGAATCCTTCAAGTAACTAGATTTCTAGATATAATGTTATGAGAATCCTTCAAGTAACTAGAATTTACAGGAAAAGAAATTTTGGAATTGTTTTTTTTCATATTTCCTTTCTTTGTGAACATTATCCAGCACTATGGCCACTATATGTTTAGATATAATGTTATGAGAATCCTTCAAGTAACTAGAATTTACAGGAAAAGAAATTTTGGAATTGTTTTTTTTCATATTTTCTTTGTTCGTGAACATTATCCAGCACTATGGCCACTACTAGCCTCTGTTTTTCTTTCAAAGATCAAGTTTAAATTTTATATGACAAGAATTAGATGATACCAAAATATATTATTGAACAAGAAAATTGAATTTTAGGCTTTAGCTTATCAATTGGGATTTGAGAGTGGTGATATATCAAAATCCAATGATTGTAGGGTCTTAAGGTTCAACTGTAGTAGTAGCGCATAAATCATCAAAGATGATAATCATGAAGTGGTGTGCAAAAGGAAGCCAAACAAAGTCCCCTTCTTTGATCTCATAAAACACACTAACATTTTGAAGGCCTAAGGGATTTAATGCAATATTTCCCTCTCTTGCATGACCTTTACATACTTGTCGGCATACAAGGCCTTGGAAAATATGAGAGCTCTTTGAAAACATGAAATGGTTTTTTGAAAATGGAAGAACATAAAACATAGAAAATTGGTCAAATATTTCACCCTATGCATACCTTCCAACCTCATATACAATAAATTTTTAAAGGGCTAGGATCTGTGAGATTGATTCTATGAAAGTTTATAGAAGTGATTAGCTAAATTTTTGGATCTACAAAATTATATATATTTTTTAAGGTAAATTACTATTTATAATTGTTTCTTTATAATCTTACCAGTTAAAACATTGGATGTTTATGATTAATTCTTTGTTTTATATTGTTTATTTTTAGCCTTCTATTTTCTCTCTCCTTGTTTCTTATATGTGAAACCTCCAAACTTCATTTCCTTGTACCGTTCTCGTTTCGCGTTTTGCGTTTCTGGTAAAATAGGTTTGCAACCACTAATTGCATTTTTTTATTAAGAATTTGTTTGTAACCACTAATTGTACACAGGGTTAAGATGTACCTTTGATATTGTTGACACCTAATCGGATCCCCGATCCCAACAGCTGGTAGCTTGGTAGCATCCCAACAACTGGTAGCCTGGTAGCCTGGTAGTTCTTCCTTGAGGTCTCGTTAGAGTTTTCCCTCACGAAAAAAACTGTTACAGAAGTAGAGCAAGCTTGTATGGCCGAAATGCAGGTTAAATCGAGTTGAAGACCGTGGTGCATAAATTGAAAGCCGAACCTATTCTCTGTGTCAAATGGTCGAGCTGTTACTTTCTTCAGCTTTCAATGAGTTTCTCTTTGGCCCTCAACCTATAGGTTAGCAATAAAAAGAATGAATGTCATTTTTCCTCGACCAAAGCCATATATCTATGGCTATAGGGAAGAGATCTCTATAAGAGATAAGATTTTAGATGAAGATAAGTGTATCAATTTGTTGTGTTCTTAACCAAACTTGTGGGATAGTTTGGTTGTTACAATAGGTAAAGATGAAACTACTTTAAATTTTTATGATATCATCTCATCCTTATTATCAAAGGATATGAAACAAAAAAATATGGAAAGTTAGAACAAAGATTCATTTTTTTAAGAGGACAATCATAGAATATAAATATAAGTAAGTCCTTAAGTGGGAGATCTAAATCCCTAAGATGATTCATAAAAGTAATAATGTTGAAGATGTAGAAGAGAAGGGCATTGTAAGAAATATTGTTAATCCAAAATTGTTGAAAAAAGGAAGGGATCTAATGATGCTTCTTCTAGAGAAAGAAAAGTCATATCAGATGGAGGGGATGTGTATTTGGCTTGTTCAAGTACACATGTAGATTATGAGGTATGGTTGGTCAACTCAAGCACATCCTTTCATATAACTTCTCACAAGGAGTGATTTTGCAAGTATGAAGGATATGATGGTGGTGATGTTTTCTTAGGGGATGAATCAACAACTATAATCATATGACAAGGGAAATTCAAGTTGCATCTCATGGGCTGAAGGATTAGAACAATCCTCTGGCATTTTGCACATCTGAGGATTAGCCATAACTTATATTTCTATAAGCAAGTTGAGTGATGCAAGTGTAAAAACAATGTTTGAAAAGGATACATGAAAGATGGTTCGAGGAGCATTTGGAACTCTATATAAGCTATTGGGAAGCATTGTTGGTGATTGTTGCAACAATTTTGGTGTCACTGGGAATGGAGTAGATGAAGGAAAAACTCTTACAACCTCCGAAGAAAACACTAAAATATGGCATCAATTACTGGGAGATATCGGAGACAAGGACCTTTGATTATTACACGATAATAGTGTGGTTGAAGGTAAGTCCAATTGCTCTCTAAATCTTGATTTCTGTAAACATTATTTATATGGGAAATAGAATCGAGTAATATTAGCATCTAGTTCTATGAGGTCAGAGGAAATCTTGTAGTTGGTGCACAGTGATGTGCATTATAGAAATTTTGAGGTCTAAAATGGGTCTCGTAAGGAGTATTATAAAATAATAGTGGAAGTAATAAAATAAAATTAGAGCACTCGTCATCCAAGAAGTACCCATGTTGCATACTTTCGATGGACCGTGCTATACGAAAAATGAGAAATACATGAAAAATTGTGTTGCAATCACGTTTCTCATGTATTTCTCAATTTTTCGTGTAGGAGGGTCCATCGAAATTATGCAACATGGGTACTCCTTTCAAGATAAATTAAAATCTACATCCAATGAGTGCTCGCGCTCGAAATTTGAGTAAAACCATAGGGAGATAAGTTGAAAATATGAGTTGAAAAAATATATATATTTTTTAATTTTTTAATCTTTTTAACTTTTTAATCCAAAAGTGGTGAATCACCCCCCTTGGTTGACATCATCATCTTGAATCATATTGGTTCTTATAAAGTTGATTTTGGTTGAACAATTTTATTTTGAGGCTTATTTTAGACCTCAAAAATTATCTAATGGTTTGGACATATTTTGGTTCCATCACTAGGTAAATATGTGTACCATGTCACATTTATATATTGCTTCTTAACGAATACATGCATTTATTTCCATAGGAAGAAATCTAATTTTTTTGACAAATTCAAAGAGTTTAAGCTTCTTGTGGAAAATTAGATAGAGATGAAAATTATGATGTTGAGCATGTTGCTACACAATCTAGTAGGGGCCTTAGTAGGGGTAGATGAAAATTAAGATGTTGAGCATGTTGCTACACAATCTAGTAGGGGTACCTAAGAGACAACTACTAGAACAAATGAAAACAATGGGACAAAGACCCATTGTCTCCTCAGTCAGTGTCCCCTGCTCTTTATGGACTTTCACTGATGGGAGGAGTCTTGATATTAGGGAAATCACCAATGATTATATATATGATCAATGATAAGTTATGATGTGATTTCCAAGGCCCATTCAAAGGAGAGGCTCAAAATAAGGGCTTAATACTTCAAGAGAAGCTAATGGATCTCTAAAAAATCCCTATGAGGAATAGACCTAGAACTAGGCTTGATGATATCCAACAATGAGGAGGATGCCTAAGGTTAAAGATGATAAGGACCTCTCAAGAAGCTTTGTAAGATGATTATATGCCTTTATATAAACTTTTCGCTATTCTTTAGAATGACCTAGAATGGGACCACATTAGACCTAGGCTTTATGAATACTCGTGAGAGGAGACCCTCCAAGGAACTCACTAGGTCAGGGTAGTGTAGAGAAAGGGTTTCAAATGATTTATTCCACTGAATACTATGTGCAAAAAGACCATCAAGGAGACCTCTTACCAAGACGTTTAAGATGATTTCGAGGAATTCAAATAGGGCTTGAGTTTTCTCACAATCTAACCATGGGAATTGTCTAAAATTTGGAGGAGAGCTAGAGGAAACATAAGCACGGTAGCATGTCTAAGTTGTTTTTCAAGAGCCTCTCTAATGCAATTCAAAGGAGGCCCTAGTTGGTCGTCTAGGGAAGGGGCCAAAAAATTTTGGAAGGTGAAAAAGAGTAGAGAAATGTGGGTGATCACCAAATTTGTTTGGACCAGTGCCTTATCCTTGGGCTATGGAGTCTGCGTGATTCAAAATTTGGCTAAAATTTGTCTTCAAGGAGGCTAAATTATGATGCCCAAGCTATCACTCTTTAGCATTTACCCACCTGGCAAGATCAATGGACTTTCATGGAAGAAAAACAAATTCTAATCCACTAGGAACTTTCATCTACTTGTTATCAATGAGTCACATGCACAAATTTGCAATCTAACAACTTTTACAATGATATTCAATAGGGCATAAGAAAAACTAGCCAGTTGCAAAATTTCCACACATTAGACATCATTATATGAAAAATATTCAATAAAAACACTTACTAGATAACAAGAGATATATCCAATCCATGATTAAGATAGCAGCTCCAAGAAAGAATAATAATTAGCTCCCAAAAATATCGAAATGCATTAAAGAAGCTCCAATAAGCATCCAAGAAGAAGTGCAAACTTTTCAAGAAAAATAAATCTAAATGTGATTATGATCATTGATACAAATGACACTTAACTCTGTTTATATGAGCCTACTTCAAGTTTGCATTAGCCTAATATGCCCTAATAAGATTTTAATGTGCAAAATAACATACCTTTGGTGGCAATCCCACCAAATAGGTCATAAAGTGTAAGATAATCCATCCAAATGAAGCCGAAATGATGTATCAATGATGTAGGAGGGTTTTTGGAAGGCCTAATCAAGTCGTCAAGTTGTCATGATGAATAAGAGAGCTCCAATAAATGATGATCAAGGGGGTGGTGTTATGAAACCAGCTCAAGAAAAGATAGAAAACATAGATCAACGCCTTAGAATTCAGCCTCTTCGAGGGGGCAACCTCCTTTACATTACATAAATGAACAATTCTTGGATGATT
>APFE031646627.1:0-14609 GCA_000404065.3 Pinus taeda | reverse complement strand
TGGAATAGATAAGGTTACCATCTTCTTTCTTAACCTTAACACCTTCCAAGAGAAGTCTAAGGGTCTTGAACTTGAACAAAAAATCTTCAATGGAAGAAACATTATTGGGGTCCAATGTAAGCATCTCATTATCAAGTTGATGGGATCTAAGTTCATTTTTAATTCCAAAAACTTTAGTGATTTGTTTCATTGCTTCATTAGGAGTATCAAGTTCTGCAACATGGAATCTAAGGTCTGGAGAAATAGACATCCCTATCAACCCACGTGCTTGATCTTGCCTATTTTCCCATTTGGCTACCTATCTTCATCTTTTGGTTTGGTTTCTTGGCCTGAGGCTATTTTGTAAAGACGTTTACTTCTAAGTAAATCCACAATGTAGGACCACCATTTGAAGTAGTTGGTGTTGTCAAGAATAACTTGGCATGGACTTTCCATTTTAACATAAACTGAAGCTATAGATGTTGAAACTAAGTGTTCCAATGGAAAGATCTCGAAAAATTAAGCTGATTAAAAAAAAAATGGCTCTGAAAACGATTTCCGGATGAAGTTATGGCTTTTTGAAGAAAAGTTGTTGAAGATGCCGACGAAGTGTGGGAATGTGTGGAAATGAATGATAATGTTATATTTAAAAAAAAATCCGCCCCCTTTCCAAACTTAATCTAATTAGCTCAACAAAAAGAAAGGCTTGAATTCAAGACCTCTATTCTCATAAAGTAGCTTTGGACCAAGTGAGCTAGATTAAAAGGTTAGTAATTTTTGGAAAAGAGGAAGGGGGTTTTTTCTTTTTTCTTTTTTAGTCACTAAAGCTTTGGGGTGTGTGCTTACTTGAAAAAGCTCTATTTTTTCCTACAAAACAAAAAACACAAAACCCAACATGGACATACAAAAAAAAAACAAACCTTATGGCTTGAAGTTAGCTTTAGCCGGAAAATAAATATTTTCCTCAATGTTTCTGATTTTCAGATATCACACTAAAGCGTAGCGGAAAAGAGCATACACATGAGAAAAATATTTCCTTTCTGTTTCTGATTTGCCCAGATCACACAAAGTCATAGGGCAAAGAGCATACGCAAAAATGAAAGGTATAGATCCGGTAATAAAAAAACAAAGAGCTAAATAAACTGAAATAAATAGAGAGAAAATAACTAAAAATTGCAAATAAACATTGTATACCTCCAGATCTTAAAAATGATGTAGCTAGGGCTACCGGAAACCTTTTTGCGTCAAATGAAAGGGGTTCCTCGCTGGAAGAGATGCTCCTAACACAATAGAGCAGTCCTCTTGGCCTGAAAGCAGTCAGTAACAGTAGATCTAGGAAACGACAGTCAAATGCAGTGCTACCGTCTTCAGATTTGGATCACCAACAGATGTGGCCCTCAAATGGCTTCGATAAAATGTAGGAATTTACAGGATAAGTTCCTCAAACAGAACACCAAAGGACACCGCTCACAAACAGATCACATATCAATACACTAGTATTGTTCACGTGGAAATAGTCCATGGCCTAAGCCAATGCGGTTACTTCAGACAATTTATTAATAAAAGAATGAAAATTTAGATAAGCTTCTCTCATGAATGGTTACTCTACAAATGACACTCCATGCTCTTTAAATAGAGATCATGGACCAATCGGGTGTTAAGCCACGGTGTTAGAGAATTATTTGTTACAGAGCAATGGAACACATAAAATATTGCAGAAATATAAACACAGAAAATGCATAAAATAAGAGAGACACAGATATATGTGGTTCACCCAGTTTGGGCTACGTCCACGGAGAAACAACCAGTCCTTTTTATATTACCATCAAACTGAAGAGATATGACCTACAACAAATCCATTGTAAGTCCCTCTCAGAATACAGATGTGCATAGATGCAATACAATTCCCTCATATATAGTGAGGGGTTGCCTTCCAGGGCAAAAAAACCTAAATTAAACATAAATTCTACCGTCAGATCTCCGCCTAATGAATGGCCCAGATTGACTATGAAATTACAACATTTTAAAAGGCAATTTTACATCTATTCTTAGCTTCGGGGGCGTTGCCACCTATCCCCTCGCCAAAGGTCGCAGCCGCCCCCCTGGACCCCCTGCAGTGAATATTTTATGGGCGGCATTGCTGCCTCATTACAAATTGGGGTCCAATGTGGCGATACCTTTGAATACAAAAGATAATCAAGCTCCACACCCAACGCACCGATCAAGTGTCGGTAATACCAAGCAGAGAATGAACCATCAGATCACTACATATCATGACCGTCGGATTGTAAGTTACAAAAGTACATAGTAAAGAAACACACTTTACCTAACTCTACACTAGACCAAGTTATACTTAACTATTTCCTATGTGTCGGAATATCCTAACAAGTTTTGCATCATTAAAAAGAAATTGTCTATGGCTTGTTAGATTTTTGGCACCTTTTTCTGAATTTACCATTTGTAGGCATGTATAAAATCCAATTTTAGTTATTTTTATATAGCATTCATCTCATTAGTTCTATTGGTTTAGTTTTCTGGGTTCCTATACCTTCCATTTAGTACTAGAAGTACTGAGAAATCCTTTCATACCTATAGCATCCATCCGATCAATATCCCTCCCTACTTATTCAATACCTCATCTTGTTTGCATGAAGACACACAAAACCTCAGACATGAAAAGTGGGTAGCTTGATTGCATTAACTAGGTAGCGTAATGCACATGAACATCATTATACATTTGTTGATTTCTTGAGGGGGGTGATAGAATTGTTGAAATAAGCTTTTTTGTTCTAGAATATGCAAAGGAGTGTTTAGCTTCTTGTTGATGAGTGGATCGATTATTTTGAGGAAGGATATCAAATCAACTTTCCAGAGTATCATATTCAACCATCCATTAATAGATTCATGTTCTTGTTCAACCATACAAGTTCTTGTTCCTATTCTTATTTCAACAACTTTATTTTCATTATACAACCAACAATATACTCTGTTTATTTTCTTGAGTAGTAGGTAGAGCTAAATCTATTCATATTATAGTCTTATTTTAGCATAGATATTAGCAATTGACATAGAGGTAACTTGAGGTAAGATTGGTATAAAAAATTTAATTTGTTAAAAGTTTTGGAAAATATGATGAAAGACCACTAATAGATATTTTTCCAGACCACCAGTTGGCACACGAGACATATTATATACTCTGTTTTACATTTGCGCAGCTTCATTTCTTCCATGTATATGAATAGGTAGAAATGATAGAATTTTTATGCCTTTGAACTCTAAAAATATATTTTCTAATAGTTATAGACAAGGGAGATCAAAATGAAATGCCTTTGGTTCTGATTTTGACTTCTTTCATAATGAAAAAAATATGACTGTATTATTTTTCTTTTTTTAAGAAAATAGCATAGATTTATTTTTTGTAGTTGGGTGTATCAGTGGGTGGAAAAAAAGTATGGTAAACAAAGGTTATACCCCAATACTTTAGTTTGTTTGCATGACAACATGTTAATCCCCAAGTGTGGGGGAGATGTTGGGTCGCAAATTCGTCATCATTTTGTCACCATTTTCATCATCCATACTCATCCTTTTGATTGAATTGACTAATTCTTTCGCTCATTAATCACTCAATTTAGCATAATTTTCTGTGTAAACACCATTACACATTTCCTTATGCTTTATAGGTTGATTAAAATCATTTTTCCTTCATTTTTAATAGATTAAAGAAGATTATACTTCATCTTGATAATAATGGTAATTTTCATAATTTCTTGCAATCAAAGTATGATTTCCTGTAATAGAATTCAACATTGTTATACTTGCACAACTCAAGGAGAAAATCTGAGACTTAGATTTTGTTAATAGATCCCTCAATATGGTTTTATGTTATTTACAACATGACAAAGTCACATGTGCAAACCTCTATTATGTTATTTACAACATGACAAAGTCGCATGTGCAAACCTCTAGTTCATGGTCAAAGCTTCAGTCAAAATCACTAGAATTTTCAAACAATCAACTTCTGCCTTGATTTCTGAGTAGATGAATGTGAATCTTGAAAATATAAAACATGGGTTTTGTGTAGAATATCCTCATTCAAGTGAATTGAGAAAAAAATCCTCAAAAAGTGTACAATTTGGGAGATATTGAAGGTTTTCTAAGACATTCAAATCGAGATTTTTTGTGTATCTGATTTTCCAAATTTGCAAGATATGTTTGAACAAATTCTTCATTTTAGGATTTGGTTCTATCATTATAATTGATAATTTATGTATAAATAAATCCTCATGAAAATTCTATATTGCTTTCTTCAAAATCCTTGGGGATGATTTGCTTGAAGTTGTGGAGGATCGCAGAAGGAGAGGTAGATTATCCTCAACCATCAAATCCATCTTTATAGCCCTCATCCTGAAATCTAACCATCCTACCTCTTTCAATGACTTCAGACCCATATCCCTCTGCAATTGCCTTTACAAGATCACTGCCAAGATCATTACAAATCGCCTAAAGCCTATTCTCTCTAACCATATTTCCTCAGAACAATTTGCTTTCCATTCCGTACAGATGAGGAAATTGAAAGGCATGATATTGAAAGTAGATTTCTAAGGCTTTTGACAGAACAAATTGGCTCTACATCAGACTGTTACTGACTTATCTGGGATTTCCCTATTCTTTTATCAAATGGATAATGTGCTGCATAACGGATATAACTTATAGCATTCTTTAAAATGGGGAGGCCACCCCGTTTTTCCTATCAGAGATAGGACTCAGGCAGGGATGCCCGCTCTCTCCACTACTCTTCCTGCTAATCATGGAAGGACTAAGCAGAGCTATCAAATTGGCATGGAGCAGGGGTCACATGGCTAGTATCAAGATCACAGAGAACTGTATTCTTACTCATCTCTTATTCATCGATGCTGTACTCATTTTCTTAAATGGTAGTATTGGGGATACTACAACCCTATAGAATATCTTCAATCTTTTTTAGCAGGCAACAGGGATGATTATTAATGATAGCAAGTCTACACTCACTGCCTTTGGATGCACTCAGCATGAGACCATGTATACAACACAACGTTTTCCCTTCACACTGCAGAAGTTGGAGGACGGATTGAAATATCTGGGTTTCGGGCTCAAACCATATGGATACAAGATCGCAAACTGGACCTGGCTTATTGCCAAAGTGGAGAAGCGTCTTAATGTCTGGTATCATAAATATCTCTCTCATGCGGGAAGGCTAGTTCTCATTAAGGCTATGATAGAAGCTACTCCTGTGTTTTGGATGACTCTAGCCTGGATCCCAAGAGGAATCTTGAACATACTTCAAAATTTATGCTACAGATTTCTCTGGAAAGGTAACCAACCTGGCATATTATTTGCATGGGTTAAATGGGACACGATTGCCAAGCCCAATAAATGGGGCGCTAGGGAATAAAAAGACTGGACTTATTCTCCAAAGCACTGGAGGCAAAGCTCTACTGGCAACTCATCTCTACAAATAGTCTCTGGACCCGGGTAGCACAGGCAAAATACATCTATCCCGCAGATATGATGGACTGGTTCAGACAACAGAATAGGGTTAACAACAAAATTTCTAACATCTTGAAGGCAATGTTATCACTCAGGTTGTTCCCCAAAACTTGTGAGAAAAGGGAATACGGCCGAGGTAACCACTAACCAAGCTTTTAGATGCAATTTCTAGCCAAACTGCATCTAGAGAGGGCTCTCTCTATATAATTTAACTTTGTTTATTTTAAGTTTTTATGCTAGTTATGATGTGCAGAGGTTTGTTTTAAATTTGTTTGGATGGTGATTTCAAACAGAGGTAGGATGCAAGTTTGAAAGAGTTTATTCCATTGGGCAATGGAGTCTATGAAGATGGATTGCTGAGTGTGTTTCCGTGATAAAGGCAATACTACAGAGCAAGGTAATCAGTTTTGGAACAATATTGAGATCTTGAAATTGATGGGATGCAAGCCAAGGGGTAAAGGGCAGTCAAGAATCCTTTATCATGGTGGCGGAGGGAAGGTGCATGAATATTTTCAAGGAGCAGTGAAGAATTCCTTGGCAATTTTCAAAATGAAAGAATTAGTGGAAACAAAAGCATTTAAGAATTTTGTTTATGCTAGTTCTGAAGAAAACATAAATAATAGCGGGAATTGAACACAGAGTGTATTTAAACAAGTTCTGGGCTATTCTTTTTCCCTGTTGTTAAGATCATGAAACATATATGAAATTTGCAAACATAGAAAACACAAAAACACAGTTTAGAATAACTTATTGAGCCAAAGAAAGACACAGGAATTCTGTAGTAGAGTCCAGAATCATCAAATCCACATTCAGAAGGTCCAGCAGCAATGCATTTCAACAGCCTTTGTATTAATAAATAACAGAGTTACAGCGCAATCCAAGAGGATAATCACCAACCCCGAATACATTCCTTGGGGGGGTATTTATACAAAAAGAGAGTTTACAAAATATCTTGTGGATAAGATAAGAAGCAATAACTTCCTTCAGCTACTCTGTAAGAGAAATAAATGCAGAAATAAAGGTAGGAGTTATTATGGCTGTGCTGGCTGCTTTAACTGACAAGATATTTTAGACTTTTCACCCAGGAATTCAGCTGGTAGGTATGTCCTTAATTTGCCTTCCTGCATTGTTGTCCTGATCTTTTCACCTGCTCTTGATTCATCTTTAATGTGTCCTGATCCTCGCTTGAGCTCCTTCCTTCATATGTGCCACGTGTCTTGCTATTTGACCAAGTGTACATAGGCAGAAAGATCCAAATTACCTAGGCAAAAATTCCAGCATACTTTGCCACCACTGTTATGTAGGCAACTGATGTCTTTGTATTTTTACAAGTATTTCATCAACCTCAGTATACCTGTAAAATTTAGGCTTGACTTCAAAAAGATGATTTATTTCATGTTCTATAAAAAACAAATTTTCCAATTTGTCATATAAATTTTGTTCGGAAGGAGGCCCTGTGTCTTCTGAGGTGTTGGATGATGCAGTGATCTGATTTGTTACATACATGTTTACCCTGTGAGCATACTGTTGATGTGATAACAGTTTTTGATTGCTTGTTAGTAAACTGGGTAGACCCTTCTGCTGCAAGTTTGTGAATTTCTCTGTGAAGGCATTAATGTCCATCTGCATTTCTTGACACTTCCTTTCCAAAGTCTGTATAAAATTTCTCATTGTTAGCACCTTCTTCACTGTCAAAATGGTGCCTGTCCTATCTGAGATGTCCAAAGCTGCTAGCTGTTCTTTAGTATTGGTATTCAAAAAATGGATGAGCCTATTGGCCTGCTCAGGCATATTTCCTAATGATGCCCTGGCCCTTTGAATTTTCTCTTGTGCCCTTTCTATTAATTCAATTTTTTCATAGATTGTCTGAATTGATAGCCATTGGTCAGCAATGGACTGGCCAATCTTGGTCCACAAAATCATTTTAATGTCTGCCAGAGGTTTAAGCAAGGTGAGATCCTTTTCCAATGATTTCACCTTGTTCTCCAAGGCCTTCACCTCTCTGGTCTTCTCTGCCACTGTTATTTTTGATTTGTCATAGCTCACTTCTAGCTTGGCTAGTCTTTCTTTTGCCTCTTTGAGCTCTGACATTTGAGCTTCTAGCTCTTTCACTACCTTCACCATTTTTTCCATCCTCATGCTGGTCTCAGGCTCTGTTGTTGCTGCTGCTGTAGCATCTGTAGTTGTTGTACCTGTTGTTGATGCTGGCTCAGTGGGAGGGATTGCTGCTATGTCTGTGGGGGGAGCAGAGACAATTGTTGGAGCTGTTTCATGTGGCTGGGAGGTCGACTCTCCCTACTTAGTTTGCAATGCTTTCTCTAACTCTTGCTCTGTTTGCATTAGCCTTTGATTCATTCTCATAAATAAATCCATTACATCCTCTTCTGCTTTTTCTTGTGCTAGTTCTGTTGTTTGTGGATGCATGGTGATAGGCAACTTCAATTGCTTTCTACGGGCAACAATATCTTCCTCCTTCTTTTTGATCAATGCTTTGATGCCCTTGGCATCCTTGGGATCATGTCCCAACTCAATAATTATTTCTTCCATAGTTTTTATTCGGTTGTCTTTGGCTAGAGAAGAGGTCTTCTCCAAATCCAATTGAGTAGATGTATTACTCAATGACTCTTTTAATTGGTGGGCCAGCATTGCCTTGTCTGCTAGTGTAGCATAGACCATTTCACCCGTTTGTTTGTGCAATTCTATTTGGTCCATTGGGTGTATGTCTTTGGCAAGGACCTCTAGATTGGTCCTTATGTAGTCAGCTGCAGACTGTGGCTGCTGAACCTTGGGCTTGAAATGACTTAAGATCATTTTCTCCTCCTTGATGTCATAGGCTGCCATTAGTCTATGCTGCTTGGAGGGTGTCATATTAAGAAATTGATCATACAACTGAATCCTTAATGACTCATTTTGAGCCTTGATCTCCATAAATGATTGTTTGATGTCTGATCGTTTCTTGGCTTGGGACCTTGAGGAGGAGACTTCCATTCCATGCTGTCTCTCCCCTTCTTGTCTGTGAGAGCTAGCGGAAGTCTGTTGGCTGATGGCCCTCTCTCCTCTTGTGCTTTCAGTGATGTATTCCACAATGTCCTCTTCAGGAGGATCTACCCTTTGCCTCTTGGCCTCTTGCTGTTCTGTTGACCCACTTACAGGTGTGGTATGTTCCCGGTCTCTTTTCTTACTTCTCTCCTCAGGAAGAGGAGTCTGCAGTGATGGTACTTCTGGTGCTTGTGCCTGTAGTGAAGGGGCTTTCCCTTGACTGTGTTCTTTTGAGGTAGTTGGATGTTCTTCCATTGTTTCTTTCTCTGCAACTACCAACTCCTTGCCCTTTGCTGTCCCTGTTGTTGGTGTAGTCCTTTCCTGAGCAACCTGTTGTGCAGTTGTAGCAGTTGATGAGCTTTCCCCGGTTTGCTGTGGTATTTTGAAAGACACCTGCCCAAAAGAATCTAAGTCAAGAGTTTTTTCCAAAATTTTCATGGTTTGTTCCATTTTCTCTTCCTCAGTTAACTCTTCAACTAATGTGCCCTCCACCCACTCATCTTGGTTGGAAAACTTTTCTATGTCAGGGATGCTGCAATGTTCATAGGGTGTTGGCCTATATTTTACCCTTCTTGCATTGATAAAGCCATATGGGTCATAGGGTACCCACCAAAAGCCTCTCTTGAGTCTGAGTGTTTGACCCAATATTTCATCAGCATCCTTCCATCCCTCTTTCTTGTTCATAACAAAGGGGCCTAACTGGTCTCTGAGTTTCAATCGGGCCTTTTTCTTTGTGCTATGGAAATGACTCAGATCTGAATTGATGAATTTCCTGAAATATTCCAAGGCAAACAGTCTCATTGGCACATATCTGAGCAGCCTGTAGGGGCATAACTCACAACCATATATCCTCTGAATAGTGTGATTCTGGTAAAAGTACCAGTCACCTATTTTATAGTTTTTGGAGAGCTGTAGTATCTTTTGCATATCATGTGTCAGTCTAGGAGGAGGAGTTCTCATCAGGAGAGAAGAGACTGGGTATACAAACAAATCAATAAACTCACAATAAGAGTAGGGAGAGCTGCGAACTTCATGAAAGATTGGGGTCCAAAAAATCACAGACCTCCTTTCCCCTTTATGGTCCAATTTTCTAATGGGGAATTGGAAGATATATGGCTGGTAATATAAGAATAGATGATAGATATAGGATGAATATTTAAAGATTCCCTCCCTATCTAGCCTCAACAATTGGTCATGTATCTTGTTGGCAATAAATTTGGCATAGTTGTATTTGACAGCAGGGGGCTGTCCTGGGGTAAATATAGACATCATAACCAATATGGTTTCATCAATATGCTCACTTGTCTTGAACCCCAGAACAAAGGATATCATATCAACAACTAATCTACCCACTTCAGTGAAAGATGCATAGTGGAAAGGAGGTGGCTCCTTAGGCTGGCGATCTGCTCTCATAAACACTTGGGCAATTCTGGTTATCTCTACGCTGGAGAGTTTGGGACCTTCATCCAACAAGAACTTCATGGTAAGAGGAAACTATAGGTGGGTTGGTTTGAATTTCAGCATCTGATTTATAGAATCAGGAGTAATATGAAAAAGGGCAGTTCCAGATGGACTCTTAACTGCCCTGTTTGTTGGCTCATAGTTCTCATGGCAGAGGTGAATGATTTCAGGGAATATATTTACAGAGGGGAGGTAGTATATGGGTAGATTTGATTCCCATATGCCATAAACATCATTTTGATTTAAGTAACTATTTCTGAGCTCACAGACTGCTTGCAGATGGTTTTGGTAGCCTACTACGTCTTGGATTAGATAGTCTCTATCAGCTAAGGGCAAATGTTCCAACTCCTTGTGGGGTGCATTAAGAGGATTGATGTTCAAGGCCACTGGACCTTCCATGGCTAAGCTCTGTTGCCTTTAAAATTGGAAATTTTGGCTCTATGCAAGCAAAATGGGTGAAACAATGGCTCTGTGGATTTCTCCGGGATTTTCACCGTTGAAACTGGTTTGTTGGCTTTAATTTAGCTCTGCGGATTGAAGTTAGCTGGAGAAACAGGACTTATGGGCTTCTTTGGCACAATGGGCGACAATTATGGGCAAAAGGCAGCTTTTGGGGTTTCTTGTAGAGTTTGTAGGGCTGAACAAGCTCAATTTTAGCTCACTTTGCGGTTTTATGGTGAATTTGGCAACTCAGAGGCTATGGTGAGTATTTTTGGCAACAACACAGTGTTCCTACTTCAAATTATAGGTTATGTGGCCAATTTTACAGTGAAATCCAATAAAAACAGGGTCGGGAGCAATTTGTTGTAAATACTTGTTTTCTTGGCGGAATGGCCGATTTGCAGGTGACCAGGTGAGCCGAGGGGCTGAGCTGTGGAGTAAAACTACTTGTTGGCGGACTTGAATGGCGAAAATAGTCTTTTGCACGTAAACTTGCATGCACAGGTTGCGTACAGAAAACAAATAGAAATGGGTAAAAACAAGCGTTTCACCCCTTTTACCCGAAATTTTGACTTTGGCGGGTTCGGGGCGCTTTTTCTGATGACGTGGCAATATGACGTGGTGAGTGACGTGGCAGGTGACATGTCAGGTGACGTCAGCAGATAGGCAGGTGGCAAGGTGGGTGACATCATCAGGTGACGTGGGCATGACGTCAGCAGGGAGGCAGGCAGGTGGTAAGTGGTATTCCCTACACCGCTTTTGGGGGGACGTGGTTTCAGGGGAGGGGGCTCCGAACACGTCGGGCACTTGACACGCGTCCTCGGTCTGGCGGAAATATCACCCATCCCCCGGACGCTCTAGTTCAGCAGGTTAGGGCTCGCGATATCGCCGACCACCGTCAGATCTGTTAGCACCAATCGGACGGTTGGCGGGTAATGAAGGTGGCGACAGGTTAACAGCGGGGGACCCGCTTTAATTTTTGTGTTTTGTAATGTTTTTCGGTGTATTTTGGACTTTGTGTAAAAGGGTTTTTGGGGGTAAAAATGCGGGTTTTCGGCTGTTTATTTAGCCAGAGGCCAAACAAGTCCCGATGGGCACGTGGAAGGTTGTTATTGGCCCCAGGTGGACCAATAACTCCCTAAAAAAAAAATTAAAATATAGCTATAGTTAGCCAAGGGTCGGGGTATTAGATTTTTTAGGGATTTTGTGTATTTATACATAGTAAGCGAGGGGAATATACATAGGAGCTATATACTAGGGTTAGTAGGTTAATATGATTATGTGGGATGGGTTTGTATGGTTTAGGCTAAGTTTGTAGAGTGAAAACTTAGGCATGGGGGGAATTCAAGGATACCCAGTTGTGAAGTCTAGGAAACTTGGCAAAAGGGAATAAAGACATTTTACACAAGAAATTTGGCTTGTTTTGCCTAGGTGAGAACACATTTTCACTTAGTTTTTCTATGAGATGAAGTGGACTAAAGGTAATGAGCATATCTCATTGCCCTTGGGGGGAATGTTAGTAAGTGTTTCTTGGGAAAATGGGGAGGGGAATTAGTCATGCTCCATTTGTTTTGTAGCCACCTTTCCATGGTACCTTATGATTTTTATGAGATGAAAACTTGTTCCAAAGGAACAAATTGCTCATACACCTGCTTCTATACCATTAAAATTGCCTACCCAACCTAGTATACCTAACATTTTCTCTTCATTTTCATTAGGTGCATTTGAACTAGCAAACCCTGATTCCTCTCTTTTCTTTTAGCTGCCCTCCTATCTAAGTCTACCCTTATCTCTTCCAGGGCTCAGATTAAGCTGTTGAGACCCTTTTCTTCTCTACCTAACTACTTGTCTTCCAAGCTTAAACTATTTTTGCATACCTTTATTCTCTATTCTAAGACAAGTAAAATTCAAACATGATCTAGCCAGGATTAGACTGTCTGGCTATTCATCAATTGTGACAAGATTCAACCACCTATACATAGTGAAATTATTCAAAATATGGAACCTTTGCAGCATGAAAAGGATGAACATATTTGGAACTTCTCCAGTCAATCATGAAAGATGAAACCTATTGGTATAGGAAGCTAACAGTGGCTCCACTTGGGGATGCCTTTTTCTAGTGAAAATTCAAGAACAGCAGGTCAGATGGCCTTGTATTCATTTCTTGTTGTATTATGAAATTTCTCCTTTTTTATTCACAAAAGGGCTCTTCTGTAATGCCTGTATTTCTCATACACTCATTCCCAAAGATGGCAGCACTATTTTGGGTCCTCTGTTTGATTATTTCTCATCATTTTCACAGCTCCCAAGTCTGTTTCTTTAGCTTCTTCTGATAGGTTTAAAATGCAGTACCCAATGGTGACACAATTCCTTGCCTTCCCCTCAAAATTTGTTGTAAATTATTCCCTATCCTATTGTTGTAATAAACTACAGAAAGTAAACACTATGTACAAATTGAAGTGCTTCTATTTTTAACAAAGTGTCTAAAAATAATGCTTCAGCATTCTGCCATTGACTGGTCCATCATCTGCCTCTGTACCATCCAGACTTTTCAAAAAGTAGGTATTGTTTCCTTGTACAGTCTGAATGATAAATGGTCCTCTCCATAAGAAGTCAAATTTTCCATGTTTTCCTCTATCTTCTCTTTTGGAATCCCACTTTAAAACTTTATCCCCAATGAAAAAATCCTTTGTTTTGGTTCTTTTATCAAATATCTTCTTAAGCTTTTCTTGTAGAACTTGAGCTCTGTGATAGCCCTCCTCTCTTTTTTGTTGCAAGTGAATAGTTTGATTGGTCCCTCTTTGAATATCATTAGGTTCTGCTTGTATCTCTTGTAGCAACTTTATCACTTGGATTCCCAAAGAAGAATGGAATACTGCCTCCATTCCATAAACCAATTGATAGGGACTGGTCCCAATAGATCTCTTAATGGTCAATCTGTCTGCCCATAGTGCATTTACAAGCTTTTTATGCCAATTTTTCTTGTTTTCCTCCAAGACTTTCTTATTGATTTTGATCAAGCTCTTGTTGGAGGATTCAGCTAGGCCATTACCTTGAGGGTAATAGGCTGTAGAATGGCCCAAGGTAATGTGGTATTTATGACAGAAATTAATCATTATCTTAGACTTAAAGGCAGTAGCATTGTCTGTAATAATTTTCTCTGGGCAGCCAAACCTAGACAAGATGTTGGTCTCAATCAATTGTATGATTACTGAGTCATTGGCTTGCCTACAAGGGATGGCCTCTATCCACTTGGTAAAATAGTTTGTAGCAATCAGAATCCATTTGTGCTGGCCAGAGGATGAAGGGTGGATTTCCCCAATGAAGTCTAAACCCCATTGTTGAAATGGTTTTTCAGTGGAAATGGGCTTGAGGGGCAGAGGCAGCAGCTTTTTCTTGCCTTCAAAAATTTGGCATTTGTGGCAAGAAGTTACATATTTTTTCACATCAGCGAATAGGGTGGGCCAATAAAATCCAGCCCTTAGGATTTTATCATCAATTTATTTCCAATACAAATGTCCACCACAATCCCCTACATGGAATTCTTTAAGTACTTTTTCAATTTCTTCTTTGATTAGACAATTTAATAAAACACCTTCATGGTTTTTCCAAAAGAGAACATGATCTAAAATGCAGAACTTGGAAGCTTTCATTTTCAAAAATATTTTCTTAGCTCTGGATAATCCTGGAGGAGCTTGCGGGATTAATAATACAAAAGATATGTCAGCATACCAAGGTGATTGTAAAAAGGCTTGATTGATCTGTGGAGTCGCCATCTCCTGCTCATTATCCAGTTGATTTATGTGAAGGGCTTGAAAGTTGGTTTTAGTCATGAGTTTAGCTAGTCCTTGTCCTTTTATCAGTTTTGTTGGTTTAATTTCAATGTCATATTCCATTATTGTAGCTATCCATTTGCCTTCAATGCCTTCTTGGGTCAGGATGTCTTTAACAACAGTGTTGGGCACATAAGCAATCACATGAGAGTACAAGATGTAAACTCTAAAGTCCTTGATGGCCTTTACAAGGCCATATGCTTGTTTCTCCATGATTTGATATTTAAGTGGAGCATCTCTAAGGGCTTTGCTAAAGAAGGCTATGGGTTTTTCACATCCCTGGTCATCTTTTTGGAGCAAGACAGTAGCAATTGTATGTTCTGATGCAAA